>PVKM010031776.1:0-16683 GCA_004027735.1 Carollia perspicillata | reverse complement strand
CAGGGGAGTGGGAGGAGAGGGTGGGGAGAAGGCACAGGGAATAAGTAGCATAGACGGTGGGGAGAAAATAGACAGGGAGCGGGCAAGAGTAGTGAGGGAAATGTAGAAGCTAAAGAACTTATGATACATGGACAAGAACTAAAGCGGGGGACTGTGGGTGGGAGGGGGTTGGCCGGGAGGAGGGGAATGAAGGGGGCAATGGGAGAACTGTAATGGCATAATCAATAAAAAAGTAAAAAAAAAAAGATTACATTAAAAATAAATTAGACGATTTAACTCTTTATGCGGGTCATGTCTGAATTTGGGTTAAAATGGAAAGTTACCCAATGACATTTCGATGGGGCCTCTGATATTTTCTGTAGCTGTGGAAGTCACGCAACAAACCAGAAGCGACTTCGTAATTTTTGTATAATTCCAAATGTTTCTTTAAACATCCTGGCTCTGGCTGGCATGTAGCTCAGTGAATTGAGTGTGGGCTGTGAACCAAAGGGTCACTGGCTTGATTCTCAGTCAGGGCACATGCCTGAGTTGCAGGCCAGTTCCCCGGTGGGAGGTGTGTGAGAGGCAACCACACATTGATGTTTCTCTCCCTCTCTTTCTCCATCCTTTCCCCCTCTCTCTAAAAATAAATACATAAAATCTTTTTTAAAAAGCACTCTTTTACTGTGCCTTCAATTACAAGGAAAAATTAATGTTAAAATTATCTTCCTTGTTAATAATTGTCTCTTCCAAACTTCATATGAAAATCTCATTTATTTCTGTCCATTGCGTCAATCTTTAAATTCTGTCTTAGCTCTAAACCTGGGCATGTTTGCTTTGCAATGTTGCAGCAGTTTTCAAAACCAGAGATTCTAAACTCGTTGAAAAATTTCAAGAACTCACTAACAGGCTTTCTTTGTTGCAATTTCTGTGTGTGTGTTTGTTTCATAATGATTTCCTGACAAAATTGACTGCCAGAGTGCTGGCAATTTCTGGCACAGACCTCAGGCCAGAGTTAATATTTGTGCAGATGCCACAATCACAGGCTTGGAGTCAAAAGGGCAAGTGATGTCCCGTCACTGCTGTTGTCAATCCCATCTCTACTGCTGCTGTTGGTGGCCGTGAGAGTGTAGACCAGATGTCCTCATGGGATCAGCCCTCAACCTGTGACTGGTGGGTGGTCAAAGATGTCCACCACCCCCGTGCCAGGTGCGACAACTCTGAAGTATGCTCTGTACTCTGTCTTCGATTGAGGATCCCAGACTGGCTTCCTGCCCTCCAGCTCTCACTTTCTACTTCTTCACCAGTGTTTCCTGGGATCACCTCCTAAATCAACTACCTGGACTATTCTCTGTCTTAGGGAATAGTCAGACCAACTTCTAAGCCGTTAAGCTAATCAGCATGATTCTGTAATGGGCAGCATCCAGGGCCCCCCAAAGGGGCAATTTGTGACAGCTTCCAGAACTTGGGGTGTCTGGGAATATAGGATATCCCCAATTTTGGCTGGGGGATGCGAGAGACCCAGAGCAGGGCCATTGAGACTTATTTTGCACATCAATACAGCAGGCCAGCTTCATACCTGATATGCAAAAACAGTTATTTTGCATATCAATGGCAGCAGACTAGTCCTCCAGCCTGAACAGAGCCAGAAAATGTGCATAACTTTGACCCCTGATGTCACTGGGAGGCTTATCACACCTGTTCCAGAGCTTGGAGATTGTTAGCTGCTTGCCAAGGGTCCACCATGCCTGCCCACACTAACTATGGCAGCCAAGAAAGGCAGAGAATGCTGGAGTGCTGGCAGGTGTAGCTGGTTTGGGGAGGAGTCAGAAGTGGGGTTAGGGAAGAGGTTCCAGGCTGGGATTTAAAGTAAAAGGTGGGTTGCCATGACGGACAGGGGTTATTGGAGACCGTGTGGGGAAGCAAAGGGGTGAAAGGACTCTCGCTGGCAGGTCATGAAGAGGTGCCACATGGTTTTGGATTGAGAACTGGAGATCCCGGTGACACAGGTGACGGTGCTGGGGACTGATGGGAGACCTGCCCAACTGAGCACGGCTGACTGGGAGGAATGGGAGGAGTACACTGTGGACTTGTGTTCTTTTTCTGCTGGAGGAGAGTACTTCTGATTGGCACGTTCTGAGACTGGCATGATTGGGCAAAGGGGGGAAGGCAGCACTGTGTGTGTGCGTTTGTGGGTGTTGAAAGGAACTTTGGGATTTTAACTGCGACATTCCACCGTTACTCTAAACCTGCATAACTTTTGAATGAATAGTTTCTTTCCTTTTTACCAAACTCTGGCACTGAGGGCCCCGATTCCTAACACCTTGCAACAGGCAACGTACCCACAGTGACAGAAAGACCCCGGGGCAGGGGGCCTGTTTCCGGAACAGTATCTGGGCTCTCTCCCCCATGGGTTCCTTTCTGTAACAGTTCCTTGGCTCTCAACTTCTCCAGAAAAACAGCTCAACAAAAACCTGGGGCAAAAAGAGCTCCTCCTTCTCTCTAAGAAACAGTTTCTCATGGGCTCTTCACAGCTGTGCCCACAGAGCGGAGGCTGTTAGAAGAAAAGGCGGTATTATTTGCTCATATTGTGTGTCAGCGAAGCACGTGGCACCCGCAGGCACCAAGCAGACTGTCCGTTCTTCTCCCAGTGTGGCCACTGGCTTCTGTGGACTTTTGAGCCATAGGTCAGCAAACATTTTCTGTCAAGGGCCAGATCATAAATACTTTCAGCTTCGCTGGCCTTCCAGTCTCTGTCACAACTATTCAACTCTGTCATTGTAGCTTGAAGGCAGCCACGGATAAGTGAATGGGTATGGCTGAGTTTCAGTAAAGCTTTATTTGGAGACACTGAAATTTGAATTTTCTATCTGTCTTGACTTTCCTCTTTCCATCTCGTAGTGCCCCGTCAACTCCCTCCAAAAAGGAAGAGCTCCTGATATGATTGCTAAAAGCAAGGAATTCTTGGACCACCTTTACTTCTGGGCAAGGTTACCACACTCAGATGTGACGTCCTCTGGGCCCCATCCACCTCCACTTGGACAAGGTAGGCCTCAGGTGGGAAGCCTGACAGCCTAATTGTTAAATAATGATAGCTGCTTTCCAATCTGTGCTGGTGGTGATCTATAGCAGCCTTGGTGGGCAACTTCCTCGGAGGAGGCGGCAGCTGCAGGGCAAAATTCAGTCTTGTGTCCTTAGATGTAGTACCTCAAAGAGTCACTACATCTCCTACGACTACTAAGCAAGATAATCAATGACTAGTGGCTAAGCAAGATAACCAATACTAAGTGCATTTGTTAAATAAAGTGCAAACATTGTAAACAAATTCTGTAGTTGAGAACATAAACTTTAAAGTTTGTACATCCTAGTCTACCTGTCTAGAAGTCGTTCCAATACAGCCCCTCATGTTCAGGTTAGATAGTCATTATTTTTTTGGTCTCCACATTTTTGTTCCCTGAGGCTAGACTGCTAGATTCCCCACTCTGTAGTCCCAAAGCGCCCTGTGTCTCCACCACACACATACAAACAGAACAATTACTGGGTTAAGTACCAGTCAGTGAGGGTCAGAACTGGGTCTCTTTCTCCCTGTCTCCCTGCTCCTTCCCTACATTCTGTTAACCACAGCCACTGGAAACAAAAACTTCATTCTAATTAAAATTCTGTACGGATCTCCGTGTCACACAGAATCTGGACAAGTTTAAAGGGTTCTTCTGAGAGCTTTTAACCATGTGCTCGCTATTCCAGAAGAGCAAACTCTAGTGAGCACCACCTTAAGAGTCATGTCGCATCGCTATAACAAAATCATGCAGGTGCAGCTGGTGCGAGCCAAAGTAACCCCTTTGACTTCTGTGCAGGATGGAAACTCACGCACTCACACTGGCTTCCCAACATGCATTCTTCTCCAGTAACACACCTCAGTAAAGTTTGGGTAAATTCCTCAGCTGTCCTTAATGGCTGTATAACAATTGGCCTTTCAAAGAACCAGAACAGCATAACAATGAAAAAATATGCTTTAGGTAACCTACCGCAATTCATACTTTTGGGGGTGGGGGTGGGGAAGCAACTACTTCCTACAGTGCTAAGTAAAGGGATTTAATACTTAGACATTTCTTATTTTGGGGACACATCTTAAGTAGACTCTACTAAAACAATGCAAAAACATAAGGCGGTAAGTAAGGCATAACTTGATATCAGCATAATTCAGATTCTGCAACCTGTTTCATTCAGTATTGTTTTGTTCAATTTATTGGGGTGACATTCGTTAATAGGGTCATAGAGGTTTTGACTGTGCATTTCTATGACACATGATCTGTATATTGCGTTCTGTGCCATCACCCGATGTCAAATCCCCTCTCATCGTCATTGGGCCCTCTTTCCCCGTTACTGCCCCGCACCCTACTTTTGTGTGGTAAGCCCCATACTGTGATCTGAGTCTGTGCACTTCAGTTTCATGTCCCACATATGAGGGAAATCATATGGTACTTAGCTTTTTCTAACGTACTTGTTTCGCTTAGCATGATATTCTTGAGGTCCATCCATGTCATCGCAAATGGCAGTATTTCATTTTTTCTTATGGCTGAGTGGCATTCTATATGTGTATCATATCTTCACATACATATACTATTTTTATTGATTTCATATATATGATGTTTTTGATTGATTTTAGAGAAAGAGGGAAGGTGGAGGTGGTAGGGAGAGAGAGAGAAACATTGAGGAGAGAGAGAAACCTCAATTCATTGCCTCTCCTCTGCACCCTGACCAGAAATCAAACCTGTAACATTCTGGTATACAAGACAATGCTCCAAAAAACTGAGCCAGCTCGCCTGGGCTGTACCATATCTTCTTTGTCTAATCCTCTATCGAAGGACACCCTGGTTGTCCCCATGTCCTGGCCACTGTGAATAATGCTGCAATAAACGTAGGGGTGCGTATATCTTTGCCAATAAATGTTCTTAAGTTTTTCAGGTTGATATCTGGAAGAGGGATTGCTGGGTCATGTGGTAAATCTATTCTTAATTTTTTGAGGAACCGCCATGCTGTTTTCCTTAGGGGCTGTGCCAGGGCACATTCCTACGAGCAGTAAATGAGGGTTCTCTTTTCCCTACCACCTCTCCGACACTTGTTATTGCCTGCCTTGTTAATAACAGGCATTCTAACGTGTGTGAGGAGGTATCTCTGTAGTTTTGATTTACATTTCCCTAACAGCTAGTGAGGCTGAACAGCTTTTCATATATCAGATGGCCATTTGTTGTCTTCTTGGTAGAGGCATCTGTTCAGGTCCTTTGCCCACGTGCTAGTTGGATTGTGTTTGGTGTTGAGTTGTACGAACTCTTTATATACTTTGGATATTAACCCCTTGTTGGAGCTGTTGTTTGCAAATATCGTCTTCCATTCAGTTGGTTGCCTTTTTGTTTTAATGAAGTTTCTTTTATTGTGCAGAAGCTTTTTAGTTTGTTAGAGTCTCATTTGCTTTTTTTTTTTTTTTTTTTTTTGCCTTCCCTTGCCTCTGGGATCAAATTCATAAATTGTTCTCTACAACTAAGGTCTGTAAGTTTAGTACCTTTATTTTTTTCTATGTGATTTATTGTTTTAGATCTTATATTTAGGTCTTTGATTCATTTTGAATTAATTTTTGTACATGAGGACAAAGAGCAATCTAGTTTTATTCTTTCTCATGTGGCTTTTCAAATCTCCCAGCGCCATTTATCGAAGAGGCTTTCTTTTCTCCATTGTGCATTTTCAGCTCCTTTGCCAAAAATTATTTGCCCACATACATGTGGTTTTATTTCTGGGCTTTCAATTCCATTCCATTGTCTGTGTGTCTGCTTTTGTCCCAACATTATGGGGTTTTTTTTTGTTTTGTGTTTTTATTGTAGCTCTGTGGTATAATTTGAAGACAGGTAGTGTGATACTTCCAGCTTTGTTCTTTTTTCTGAGGGTTGCTTTGGTTATTTGGGGCCTTTGTGGTTCCATATAAATCTGATTTTTTTTGTTCTATTCCTTTAAAAAATGACATTGTGATTTGAGGGCGACTGCATTAAATCTATATATTGCTTTGGGCAATGTAACCATTTTAAATATGTTGATTCTTCCAACCCATGAACAGAGAATATCTTTCCATTTCATTGTGGCTTTTCCCATCTCTTTTAGTAATGCTTTGTAGCAGGGGTGTCAAAACTTTTGGCATCTCTGGGCCACACTGGAAGAAAAAGAGTTGGCCTGGGTCACACATCAAATACATTGTGACACATAATCACAAAAAAATCTCATAAAGTTTTAAGTAAATGTACAGTTTTGTGTCAGGCCACAGTCATAGCCATCCTGAGGTGCACGTGGCCCGTAGACCGCAGGTTGGGCGCGCCTGCGTAGTTTTCAGCACAGAGGTCCCTCACATCCTTCGTTAATGTATTCCTAGGTATTTTATTCATTTGCAATTGCAAATTGCAAATTGCAATTGCAAAATACATTTTTTTTCATTCTTTTCCTGAAGTTTCATTGTAGGTGTATAGAAATGCAGTGGGTTTTTGTACATTGGTCTCGTATCCTGCAACTTGACTGTATTTGCTTATTGTTTCTAATAGTTTTTTTGGTGTGATCTTTAGGGTTTTCTATATACCGAATCATGTCATCTGCAAAAAGTGACACTTTTACATCTTTCTCCCCAATCTGGATGCCTTTTATTTCTTTCTCTTGCCTGATTGCTTTGTCCAGGACTTCCAGAACTAGGTGGAATAAGAGCGGCAGAAGTGGGCATCCTTGACTTGTTCCTGATTTTAGAGGAAAAGCTTTCAGCTTTTCACCACTGACTGTGCTATTGGCTGAGGGTTTGTCATATATGGCCTTTATTATGTTGAGGCATTTCCCTTCTATAACCCTTTCACTGAGTGTTTTAATCGCAAATGAATGTTGTATTTCATCAAATGCTTGTTCCGCATCTATTGACAAGATCCTATGATTTTTATCCTTTCTTTTGTTAAGGTGGTGTGTTATAGAGATTGATTTATGCATGTTGAACCTCCCATTTGCCCCTGGAATGAAGCTCACTTGATCATGTAGTGTAATTTTTTTACTGCATTGTATTCAATTTGCTAGTATTGTGTTAGGATTTTTGCATCTATATTGATGAGAGATATCGGTCTTCAGTTTTCTTTTCTGTGTTATCCTTGCCAGGTTTTGGTATCAGGGTTATTTATGTTGGCCTCATAAAATGTGTTAGGAAGTATTTCCTCAATTTTTTGGAACAGTTTGTGAAGAATAGGTATCGAATCTTCTTGGAACGTTCGGTAGAATTCACTAGTGAAGCTATCTGGTCCCGAGCTTTTATTGTTGGGGAGGTTTCCGATGGTTGTTTCGATTTTCTCACTGTTTCATCAGTCTATTTCGATTCTCTAATTATTTATAATTCAGTCTAAGAAGGTTCTATATGTCTAGGAACCTGTCCAGTTTTTCTGGATTTCACTGGTTATTCATGTGGATATTTGGGACCCTCTCTGGGTCTTAGAATGGCACCTTCCATTTCTCAGGAACACTCGTGCCCTTCTCGCGAGTGCTGGGCTCCAGTTTGCCCCCTTCCTTGGTGCCAAAAGTCTCCCGCGAAGCACAACGCTAAGCTCTGCGTCTCAAAAGCCTGCCACTTAATCTCCAGCGACTGCTAGGTCTTCTGTGAGGACTCGTTTTCATGGGATCCACTTTCCTGCACTGAGGAATTTCGGAAAGACTCAGCAAACAGAAGAGCAAGAGTTTGGAAGTGGGTCAGCTGTGCTTCGGGCTGTGGTGTGGGGCTGTGAATACTTCTCGAAGTGGTGCTCTTAAGTCATGTCTAGTGAGCACCCTGGGCAAATATCAGGTTCTGTGATCTCACGAACAAAGGAATCAAGAAAGCTGGTCTCCACTTCACACGTCTGTTTATATACCTTACTTTTGAAATATTCATTGGTCGGCGAGGGCTGCTATAACACAATATAAACTTTATGGGGTGGGGACACGATCCAGGCCACAGCGAATGTATTCCAGGTGAGTCCCAGACATGTGACCTGTCGGGCAGCCACCTCGTGTCTCTGAAGACCCACACGAGAGGGCCAGCATGTTTTATTATCAAAGTCCTGGGCCTCCCAACATGTATTTGAAATCAAAACGTATACTAAATCAATGTATACTTTTGAAGCCAACGTGTATTTTTAAAAATATTTTATTTATTTATTTTTAGAGAGAGGAGAAGGGAAGGAGAAAGAGAGGAAGAGAAACACCAATGTGTGGTTGCCTCTCACATGGCCCCCACTAGAGACCTGGCATGTGCCCTGACTGGGAATCGAACTGGCGATCCTTTGGTTCTCAGCCCGTGCTCAATCCACTGAGCCACACCAGCCAAGGCCCAACATGTATTTTAAATCAATACTCAGGAATGTTTTTAGGATTTTTTCCTCATTCTTTTCTCCTTTTTTATTTACCAGCATCGCCAGATGCCTCGGAACTTAAGTCCTCCTCCCCTGTCACACGTCCTTGTTCTCTGGTTTCTGTGCCTGCCCTGCCTCCCTGATGCAGACCCCAGGCATGTCAGATGTCTCCGCTGTGGAGGGCTCACAGAGGGCATTATACTTTTTCTCCAGAGCCTGAAATTCCTTTCCAAACTTGCCGCGGTCCGGCCGCGGCAGGGTCAAGGGGTCCCTCAAGATGAAGGCAGGAGTCGGCATGGAAATCAGGCAACTACACAGCTCATGGCAGGTGAAGCTCTGAAGACGTTTATTAATTTCATAAGCAAGCTTTTATATTTTCTAAATTGGCAAAACTTCTGACTTGGTGGTTACAGTTGATCATAGAAACGGAAAATCCACAACCCAGATATAAATTTCATTAATCTAACAACCCTTTTGAAAATACAAATATTATCATGGAAACGAACATATTGGCCTTAGAGGTGATAAACAACTTAATTATATAAGAAAGGTTTAACAATGACCACACTCTGAGTTAACCCCCCTTATAACAATGATTCAATATTTCTTCATGAGTATGGCAAGTTCTTTTTCCACATGGTTAGTCCGCTCCAAACAACATCTTTTGTAGCCTGTGATTAATTGTCTAAGGGTATGGTACAGGAGTAGAGGGTATGTCAAATAATTCTGCTTGTAGTAATTAATCTATGATGCTTTTGATTGGAACGGTTAGGGGAAGTTTCTTACTTAGATTTATTAGTTATTGAAACGTTCTGGGTAAGCACTAGTGGGCAAAGGGGAACTCAGCATTACTCAGAACAAAAAACAAAAACTGTTCCTAAGGTTACAGAACATAGAAACGGCCATACACCGGAGGAAGGTTCAAGGGCACGATCCCTTATTCATGCTTGGTCTCAGAGGAGCCTGAATTCCAAATTCTGGGGGCCAAAAAAAGATCTGTTTGCAATACTAGAATCACTGTTGTGAAATTAAGAATTATCAGAACAGAAAGGGTTATGATTCAGAGAGTTAAAACAATGATCAAAAATAGTGTGGGGCACTTCATGCCACGTCCACCAGACCGAAGCTGCTTCCTTGAAGACTTACACCTTCCCATCTGACCTTGTCATGAAGGGAGGCTGGCCATGGACGTGGCACAAACTGGGCTTCTATCTCATCTAGTTTCCAGCGAAGCTTGTGGGGGACGTTAACAGGATCCGACGGGGCGAGGCAGGCCTGGGGTCACATCAGCGTTCTCGGAGCTCTTCGTCTTCCCTCCGTGGGCATGGGAGGCCCCTGTGTCTTCAGACTTGCTGAGATGGCAGTGTTGTTACCACCATGGTGTCCACTTCCTCTTCAGGTCTGAAAGTCCCCTGGTACCAAGTCCATCGTGCTAGAGGGACAGCTCTTCAGGAGGCTGCAGCAGAGACCCAGAACAGGAAAGACTGGAGCTCAGTTCTCCCACAAACCCACCCAGTTCTCTCTCTTGTGCTCTGGGGCTTTCCATGAGCATTTCTCTTGTGGTCCATGCCTGACCTTTAGTCGCTCACTCAGCAGATGTGCAACTGGTACCCACTGTGCACCAGGCATGTTGCTGGCGCTAACCGTGTCAATTGATGATGAACCCGAGCTTGTGTATCCCTGCTTCTGCTAAGGCTGGCAGCCACCTTGTCTCCCCAGACCAGGAAAACTCTCAGGAACACCCACGTTGCGTGATCTTGGCCCAGTTATGAAAGCTCTGTATGTCAACATTTTCTCGTCTATAAAACAGTAATAGTAGAACTGATCTCACAGAGATGGGCAAGGATTAACAAGGGCCTGTATAAAAGTACTTAGCCCAGAGCCTACTGCACAGTAATCTTTTGACCTGTATTAGAAAGTACCGTATTGGTAAATAGTTTGATGATTATCAAACAGCTCATAGTAGTAACAATGCTAGGACTAACACCTACACAGGGCTGACCAGGTGCCTGACACTGTCCTGGGTTCTTTGTGCCCATGAGCTCACTCCATTAAATGCAAATTCGGTGTTCATTCCTTCATGTATCAAATGTCTACTGGGTTATGTTTCGTCGGGGGGAAGCCCTGTGACAGACATTGAGACAAAGGGATGAAGGCACTATCCTCGAGAGAGACACAGAAACAAATGCGTCTGAAATGAGGACAAAGTGGGGCCTCAAGGAGGAAGCGAGCCAAGGCCCTGAGCGTGGAGCATGACCTGAGGAGGGAACTGAGGGTGCGCGGGGAGGGGCTCTGGGAACCCGAGCCTAGGAGGCAGCTCAGGGGCGAATGGAAAGATCCCAAATGCTAGATTCTATTTTGCACTGATGACTTTGACCCGAGGGGAGGAAGGAGGTTTGCAGTTGTTGCGGAAAAACGAACTGTTACACGATCTGGGGTGACGGAGTAAGTCTTTATTACACGCATGGGCCCAGAGGAGACAGCTTCCAAATTCTGGGCACTGAGGAGGGGTCAGGTGGGCGGTTAAATACTTTTGCAACAAAGTGGGGAGGGGAGAGGTCTCGTGGTACAAGCAGGAATGTGGAAGTCAAGGCAGAAGCAGAGGGCGAGAATTGCCGGGGGCCGGGACAAAGAGATAGTAAGAAATTAACTGAGTCCAAGACAGAGAGTCAACTAGTTAACAGGTGGTCGTCTGGAGCCCAGGAAGCCAGCAGGGAGTTATCAGAGGTCCGGAACAGATAGTCTGAAGCTGGGAAGCCAGCAGGGAGCCATCAGGGGCTAATGCAGAGTGCCAGCTTCAATCTCTATCTACACTTTTAAATTTCTACTACACAGTCAGGATCCTGACTTAGGGTGGCTGTTCGGACAGCAGACAGTGTTGCAGAAGTTAGGCTGGAGGGGAACAGGATCAGAGCAGGAGGACAGTTAGGAGGCAACTTTAAGTTCCAAATCAGCATTTTAATGTGTAAAAAGCCTGGAAGCTGTGGTTTAATGATTCTGTTGTCAATTGCGTTCCTGATGTCAAACAGCTTTGTGCATTTAAATGTATAAACATGTGTATGTGTTTGAATAGACGTGGAGAAAAGTCTCCTGCTTTGCGTGTGGTATGACAGACATTTATTTTTCTGTATCATTTAAAGTTGTTCAAGGTAGTGGGTGTTATTACTGTGACATTCAGATAAAAGTAACATTTCTTTTCATTCTTTAAGAAGTATTTTCTTGTCCATGGAACTCAAAACGGCAACATTTAATTAAGTCCCTAGCCAGGGTGCTGTGAGTGATGAAGTTGACTGGTAACCTGGCAACCCAAAGGCAAGGGACACCGTGTTCTCCAAGCCTGGCCCTTGGCCGGGACTTCCATGGGATCAGCCTGCGGAGCTGGCTGCCCTGAGACAAACCATGAATCAGAAATCAGTTGGAACCTTTTCTCTCCCTTTCTAAGTATCCCAAAGTCTTATGCCTCTTGTTACCTTCTCTCCTCACCCCCATTAGTAATGTCACCCATTTCAAACATCTTACTGAAATGTAGCGTAAATACAGAACAGTATGACACGGGATGCTTTTAATCTTCTCTTGTACCATCCCTGACCTCCTCCAACAAAACTCACATTAAAAGAAAATTAAAGTATTACCCACCCTCTGCTTTCTTCTCTGAAGTTCATTCACATCTCCGTTCGCTCATTAAAACCACATGTGGAATGACAACCTTCTCCCAGCACGGCCAGGGGTGCAAAGATGGGGAAGTCCTCAAAGAAACCACAGTCCCGAAAGATGACCCGACAGTGGAGATGAACCATGTTAGGGGGCTTCCCAGATGGCTGGGGAGTGAAGGAGCAAAGGCTATCCAAGATTCTGATGGGGAAGGGTGCCAGAGGGTTCCCTGAGGAGGTGGGGCTTTAGGTGGGCCTTCACGTCTGCTAAAGGGATGGCAGAACAGGAAGGGAAATCGATCCAGGGAGACCAACACATTGAGACCCCAAGGAGTGAGAAAGCAGGGCACTGGATAACGGCAAGCTGCCTGGTTTGATGGGGCCCCGCTGGGTAGAGCTTCTCCAAGAGCTGCATCCCACTCTTCAAACTCAAACTCACATCAGTGGTCACACCAGGGAATGTGCCACAACGTGCCAGTTCTTAGATTTTGTTCCTCTACAGCTTTTCTATCCAGAGTCTGCTGAACCCATTCTGGGCTGAACCTGGTTGGCAGCCTCACCCACAGCACATGTGCGCAGTGCCCTGCTACTTCCTCCCTCCCCAGAGTGCTCTGGCTTCAAGGGAGGAATCCAATGTTGCATCAGGTGTGTGTCTGCAGGGCATGGGAGCTGGAGGCAGGACAAGTAGCTTCAGGAGGCAATGCTATCTGGTATACATATCCTGGTAAGGGTGTGCTAGAAAGTCGCAGAAGGTTTAACACATTCGGTGCAATGAAATTGTGGAGCAAATCTAGGATCTAAAACAAAACGTCAACAGCAGAGAACAATCATTTATTCACCAGATATTTATTGAGCATCTTTTACGTGCACACCACTGGGCCAAGGGCTGATTATATAACAAGGAGCCAGTTAGTCCCACCCCTGGAGGGGCTGCTGTCGGTACCCACCACACATGGCCAGTTGCTAAGGCTAGTGGATTTCCTAATAAGGTCGCTGGGTGTCTGCCGTGATTGGCCAGACCTGCGCCACAATGATGGTCCCCCTTGAGGCAAAAGGAATCTCCCAGGGCCCACAAATTTGTACCAGGGCTCCTCCTGCTGGACATTTTTTACAACTGCACGTCTGATTCAGTTTGCGTCCAAAACTTGAGTCATTCAAAATTAATTTTTTTTGCTTTTAGATAAATAATTTATATACAAGGATGCATTTATTTTTATTTTAAATAAATAAATAATGCCAAACAAAACAGTAATAATGGGAGTCTCCTTTTATATTTTCCAGTTCTCTCTCCCTCTCCCAGAAGTGACCACAGTTAGCAATTTGGAGTTTCTCTTCTCAGACCTCTATCACTCATGCCCATTAGCATTCACAAGTAGAAATACAGTTTTGTCAACTCGTTTTGTTTTCTATACCTGGGTCCACCCTCTCTGAGCCTCCGATCTTTGGGGTCCGATGGCCCATCGTGCGGGAATGTGGTTGGCATGAAACAAGGCGAAGACTCCAGAGTACTGGAAGCCTGCCGTGTCCGAGGTGCTCAGCAAGCCCTGAGGACGGGCGAGAAGAGCCACCTCACTCACCTTACACATCCTGCAGTGGGCGAGGTAAACCGAGGCACTGGTACCCGAGTGCACCACTTTCCCACTTTGGGAACAGCAGTGTCCAGTGCAGTGGGTTTGCAAAAAGGACCTCTGTGTGATCTGTGTCCGTTTAGAGTGTACAGCCTGCTTGAGGAGACAAGGAGTAAAACCACCAAGACGCACGTTAAACTGCAACACTGAGGATCGGCTGCCCTGTTAAATCTTCCCAACGACCTTACATTGTTTGTCTCAGATCTACGCCTCCCCAGGCTAGAAACCAATCCTCCGTCCACCCTGTCCTTCAGTCCTAAGTGACCACCAGGCTATGAGCTCTGTTCTAGGCTCTCGGGACACATCCGCCAGCGAACGAAAGCAGTAAAGGTCCCTGCCCACCTGGAGCTTATGGTCTAACAGCAGGTGGGCGATGGGCAACCCAGAATAACCAGAAATTAAGTCAGGAGACGATGAAACACCAAACAAAAGGAAAAAGAGTTAGAGCTTGCGCTGCAGGCTGTCATTTTAGACACTGAAGTCCAGATAACCTCGTGGAGGTGAGAGCTGAGCACCTGCAAGAGTGAGACAGGTAGCCGCGGGGGCAGCTAGGGGAGGGCTTCCAGGCAGAGGGAACAGCTAGGGCAGTCTCCGCGGTGGGAGAATACCTGACATGTGCCAGGAGTCCACTGGGGCTGAGACTCGGAGCAAGGAAAGGGAGCAAGGATAGAAATCAGGGAAGTGGGGGAGGGGCTGTTTGGCCCTTGCTCTGTGCCACGCAGATGCACTTGCAGGATCGAGAGCACACAAGTGAGCTGACTGAGTTTTTAAGGGACTATTCTCTATATTTCGTGCGTGTTTGAAAATGTGCCCAATAAAAAAACAAAAAGCTAACTCTAATGGCTGGGTTTCAAAGGGGCCATGGGGGTGGGGCCAGGTAGAAGCAGAGAGAGTTGTTAGGGTTCAAGGCCATAATCCAGGCGGCAGACAACAGCAGCTCAAAGCAGGCTGGGCAAAGCAGACTGGATTGTTCAGCGATTTAGTAAGTCAAACAAGCAAGGGTGAGAGAAGGGAGGAGTGGCGGTGGCTCGAGGTGTTTGAAAGGGCATTTGGGGACTTTGATAGGTTGGGCTTATCGGTTGAAAGAGAAGACTCTGGGTAGACCAAGTTCAGGGTGTGTTAGTTTCCTGTTGCTGCTGTAGTAAATTCAGTGACTCCAACAAAACAAATTCACCCTCTTCCAGCTCTGGAGGGCAGAAGTCAGAAACCGGCTTCACGAGGCTAAGTCCCGGTGTCTGGGGCTGGCTCCTCCTGAGGGGAGAGTCTGGTTCTTCAAAGTGCCTCACTCCATCTCCCACTATCACGTGGCTTTCTCCTCCTCCCCTGTGTCAGTGTCCCTCTGCCTCCCCCTCAGAAGGACACTTACGATTACACTGAGGGCTCGCCTAGATAATCCAGGATCATCTCTGACCTCAAGACACTTTAATTTAATCACATCTGCAAAAGCCTCACTTATAACATAAGGTAAACTCCCTGGCTTCGGGAATTAGGACCTGGATATCTTTGGGTGCTGTGGCTCAGCCTTCCACAGCGGCTGTCTTCGGGAGCTCAGTTTGAAGTGTGTTGCGTTTGACATAGCCAGGAGGCATCCAAAGGGGAATGTTTACTAGACTATTGAACATACAAGTGCGGTGCCCGGTAGAAGGCCCGAACTACATTTATTGATTTGGGAGTCCCCAGCATGTTGATGAGATTTAAAGCCATGAGACTGAATATAACACAGACACTCAATTTCTCAACCTCCCTTGCAGATGGAGCACAATCACATGACCAAAACTCTACCAACCAGATGTACCCACATCTGAGTTCACCTGTACCTCTGTGAGCACAGTGGATTAAGAGAGCAGGTGCCACTCAGGGTCCATTCTAGCTGCAGAGGTGCCCAAGGTGCCAGCTTTCCAAGACAGCAGTGGCAGAAATTCTAGAAGCATCCAGGTGTGAGCATCGCAGGTGTTCTCTGATACCAGACAGGCTACAGTGAGGTCTCCCTTGGGGCAGCTCTGGTGTGACCTCCAGCCCTGCCTCTCAGGCTCTCTCAGGAAGGTTCTGTGAGTGACCTAAGATCCTTTAATACGTCCCATTTCTGCTGAACTATCTGGGGCTGATGTGCGATACTTGCAATTAAGAATTTCAGCCAAGGAGCTCCCTACTTGAACTTTAGGAACCGGAACCCCACACCTATCCCAAGCTCTGGGAGTCTTCCTAGTTCCTGTCTAGAAAGGAAGTTGGGAGCTTAAACACACATTGTTTTATCCAGTCTTCACGAAGAACCTGTGAGAGGGCTTCCATGATTTTTAGTTTTGTGGATGAGGTCATCGGACTCCGACGGCAGTGCTCTCACCCTGCCCGCAGGGTCGGTGTCCCCAGACTGTGGACAGATGTCTTTCAGAAGTAGATCAAAGCTATCTCAAAACGCGAGTTCCAGCGAGGAGCCCCTGGAAGGCCAGGCTAGAAGTTTGGACTGGTGGTAAGGAACCCTGAAGGCCTTTGAGCAGCAGGAAAGAGACAGTGGGTTTCATTTTCAGGTGAACAAAGTCAGGTCCTTCTCCTGTGAGTGGACTCCAGAGAAATACATGGAAGACTCCCAGGAAGGGAACAGCAGAGTGTGGGAGAGGCCTTCAGTTCACCAGCCACCCCAGGACTGTTAGCTCCAAGGACACATGCGGGTGATGGCGGATCTGTCCTCCCAACTGCCAGAAGAGCATCATGGTCACCAGGGCGAAGTCTGGAGCCGCACAGACCCACTTCGGGCCCACTCACTGCTGGGTGGTCTTCAGCGAGTTGTTCATTACCTTCCCTGAGCCAGAGTTTCTCCACTCCTAAAATAAGCATAACAGAACGTACCCACATGGGTTCAGATACAGGTTTGGTTGCTGTATCTGAAATGGCCCCAACATCCCGTGGCTAGACAAGACATGTTCATTTCTTTCTCAGTAATGGACCACATGACTCCAGCCCCATCCAGGGAGCATCCAGCCATGTCCCTTTGGGGATGGCTCAGTGCCACGTCTTCTGGGTCCACACAGCTGCCAG
>PVKM010031775.1:0-16679 GCA_004027735.1 Carollia perspicillata | reverse complement strand
GGGGAATGCAGAAGACGTTAAAAAAAAAAAAAGCCTCACTTGAGAACCACGGCCATAAAGTGACTCTAAGGCTTAGGTCGGTGGTTCACAAACTTCAGCATGCATCAGAATCTCCTGCATTAGAATCTCAGAAACACAGATTGCTGGGCCTCTGCAAGCAAATTCTTACGTTGAAACCTAATTGCCAAGGTGATCTTATTAGGAGGAGGGCCCTGTGAGAGCTATTAAGATGGAGCCCTCATGAAGGGATTAGTGACCTTACAGAGGAGGCCCCACAGAGCTGCCTCAGCCCCTCCACCTTGTGAGGGTGCGACGCGAAGTCTGAGACCTGGAAGAAGGCCCTCGCCCAGCCACGCTGGCACTCTGATTATGGACTTCCAGCCCCCAGAACTGGAGGAAGAAATCTCCATTGTTCATATGCTGTCCAGTCTGCGGTATATTGTTATAGCAACCCCGACAGAATAAGCTTCATTCCCAGAATTTCTGATTTGGTGTGTCTGGGGTGGGGCCTGAGAACTTGCATTTCTAATGAGGTGCTGCTGGTTTGGGGCCACTTGGGAACCACTGCTTTGGAGGTGGCAAAGCACTGTTTCCAGAACATTAAGAGACATGTGCTGAATAAGTTTTGGCTCATGACTAGAGCTGGCAGGGTAAAGAGAAATCCCCAGACTAGGGCCCTGGAGAAACACATTTGCACGTGACCTCCCTCAGGCTTAGGCAGCAAAGAGAATGTAAGGACAGAGGGAAGGGGAGAAAGTCAGGTCAGCCTGTGTCAGGAAGACAACACTGGGTGAAGGCAAGGTGGGAGGGCCTCCTGCCCCCACCAGTCTTACCCACAGAGACTCCAGCCTTCACCAACATTAATTCAGTACAGGACTAGCCAGTACTAGATAGGTGCCAGGCACTATTCTGGGTGTGGGAATATAGGAGGGACATAATAAGAAAAAAGTCCTCGCCCTCCTAGAGCCTGCGTTCTGTTGCGGTGAGAGAGAAAACAGTGATACTAAACAAATTGTGGTACATGTTACAGAGCAACAAGTTCTATGAAAAAAATAGAGTAAATGGGACTGGAAGTGAGAAAGTGAAGGCAATTTTAAACAGGGTGGCTAGCAGGAGTGTCCTATAAGCGTTGAATAACTGACTTTCTGGCAGGGTCGGGGAGATGTCCTGATTTGTAGCAACGGCCAATTGCAATGGTGTAAATATTCCTGTCATGGAAGTTTGTAAGCAATGACTGTAACATCATTAAACATAAAACTGTAGCACAACATTTTATATATGCCTACTATACAGATACAATAGATGTAAATAATCCTGAATATAGGTAATAGTAAATGCAAAATAATTAAGAAATGATGATGGGGTATTTTAAATCTTGGTTTCTATGATCATTTTTTTTAACTTTAAGTTTATATAATTTAACTTTCCTTAATGACTGTGCATACGATCTGGCTCACAGGTTCCCTGAAAATGTAACAATCAGCACTCAAGAGCTGCTCTTAGCCAGCTCCAGGGCAGCACTGATGGTTAGGGAAGGCCTTGTTAGAAAATGACATTTGACAGAAGACTGAAAGAGGGTGGGTGTGAGGTGTGCAGTTATCTGGGGTGGTAGCATCTTGGGTCTGGTGTGTCTACCCAGCCATGTCCCTATATACGAGTGTACTGTCCTCTGGGGCTGGAGTGTCTCTGTCCTTACTGCTATGCAGAGTGACAGCCTTTGGGACCAATCTCACAGATGATCTCTTGGGTCAAGTTCCTTAAATCCAATTTGGAAACACAGGAGGCTCTGAAGATGATGTGAATAAATGAATGACCACAAGCAAACAAATGATTTTCCTCCGTGGTCCATAGCACTTTAAAGCCAGTAGTTTCAGCCTATTTCACTATTACTCTGACCATGTCTGTCTCCCTGTGAGCCCTTTTCCAGGTGGATGAAAATGCCGGACTCACAGTGGACGTGTCATAAGTGCCTAGTTATTGAATGGACTGACAACACTGGGTGAAGGCAAGGCGGCGGGAGAGGCCCCCTTGAGCTTGATCTGGGGTGTGTAAGGCGCGAGTGGGTTTTAGTGACCACCCTTTTGTTGGATGAGGTTCACAGCCGAGTCTCTTCTGCTGGGGGAACACTGCTAGTGTGACCACCTCTCCCCGTCTGCACAGGTGAGGCACAAGAGAACCTGGTCAAGCCACAACCACAGCTATTCACAGCTGCAGCCACTGCCTGTCAGGCCACAGGCTGGGGCTTTATTTAGGTCATGTTACTTAATCCTCACAGCAATCAAGCAGGTGGGTGTTCTTATCCCCATTTTACCTATGAGGAAAATGAGGCGGAGAGAAGCTGGGTAAGTCACCCAAGGTCACCTGGATAGTAAGTGGCAAAGCTTTCACTTTGCTGCATAGGTTGAGTAAGAACTGGTTCCAGGTAGGAAGTAGGTCAATCATGTAAAATATTAACTGTAATAATATCAGGCAGCAGGGCTGAAAACTCATTAGAACTGCCAGGCTCGCTTGGGAGAACAGGGGAAGAGAGCCGTGACCCCACGAGGGGCAGGAGGAGAGGCAGCGCTCTCCCTGGCTGCAGTTGTGAGATTAGACTGCTGGGTGGGACAGCTGTGGGAGCCCTGCGCCTTCCTGTTGGGAACCTAAGTGTTAGTGGAACCTCAGGAGAGAGGTTTTTCATAAAGCTGGCTCTGGATCTCCGCCAAGCTCCCCTAAGTACCATGTATTCCTTTATTCACTGAAACAAGCTGAGATCATACTTTTTAAAATACTAACTTTTTTTCCTTTTCCTGATATTTCCCCCTCGAGGCATTAGACCAGTCTGGGTCCATGCCTGGGGGAGGGGAAGTACAGGGAGGCAGGCTCTAACAGCCGGAGGCTGGCCTCTTCCTTCCTGGTTTTGCTTTCTAAAACCTGAACCTTAAGAGGATTGAGAGGATTGAGATGTCCCCAAAATGTCAGGGGGGAAACACAGTAAAGAGAGAGAAAAGATTCTTCTAGTCTAGCTGGGTGCGGGGAGGTAGACGGGGAAGTTGATAACAGCAGGGATGGGATGGTTTCGGAACAAGGGGTGGGGGTGAGCGATGGGCTGTGGGTCCTCAAAAAGTTTTGGCGATCCCCGGGGACAGGGGCCCTCTACCTCCTTCCTACGCAGAGGCCTGGGGGAAACGGGGTCCCCATGACAGAGAGGCTGCAGAGATGAAGCCTTCCAGGGCTGTCCAACATTTTGGCATCTCTGGGCCACACTGGAAGAAGAAGAGTTTTCTTGGGCCACACATTAAATATGTTGCGACATGTAGTTGCCAGAAAATCTCACAATGTTTTAAGTAAATTTATGATTTTGTGTTGGGTTGCATTCACAGCCACCCTGGGCCGTACGTGGCCCACAGGTCTCAGGTTGGACACCCCTGCCGGCAGACCCAGAGATACTTCATGCTGGAGCCTGGTTCTGAGGGAGCTAGAGGATCTTGTGCCCAGGAGAGGCCTGGAGGTGGCAGAGAGCCATGCCAGACCTTGGTGGCATTCAGAGGGGAATGAGGTCTGTGGGCACTGCTGCCTTAGGACCAACCAAGATACTGGGGGGTCTCATCAAAAGCCTGGTAGACCAGTGAAATAACAACCAGTTTCCACGCCTCTGCTTTAAGTCCTGGCATGACGTGATTTACCAAAATTTAGCCACCACTCCAGGAAAAGGGAGAGGGAAACCCCAAACTGACAGTTATAGTTTCTTTCACCCTGGGGGTATAGTGGCTCCAAATCAAAATTGAGTTAAAGAGTCATTAATTCCCAAAAATATTTACTGAGTCCCTTAAGATCCTCAACACTAGGCTAGGCACCAGGGATAGAGGGTGGAGAAACGGAATGAGTAAAACAGGCTCCTGTTGGGGGAAGCCCTCTGCCTGCATTCCTGACTTAGAAGTGATGCCGGGGCTTCACCTCCATCCATGGTCCTCCAGTGTGGGCAGTCGTAACCACCCATCTTTATTAGGCACTTGGTCTGTGCTAATCCTTGTACCAAGGGTGCTCTCCATCCCACTTTAGACAGGTTCCTGGGGCTAAGAGACATTAAGAAGTTTTTGCAAGACCACACAGCCAGTAATTTTCCCAAGACCACACAGCCAGTGAAGTGGCTAAGTTGGGATTCAAGCTTAGGTGTCTGCCAGGGGCTGAATTGTGTCTTCTAAAAAGATATTGAAACCCTAACTCCCAGAACCTGTGAATGTGACTTTATTTGGAGAGATGGTCTTTTCAGAGGTAAGCAAGTTAAAATGAGGTCATTAGGGTGGGCCCAACCCATTATGGCTGTGTCCTTACAAAAGGGGGAAATTTGGACACAGGCCCAGGCCTGGACACAGGGAGAATGTCACATGAAGACGAGGGCAGAGAAGGGAGTGACGCATCCGCCAGCTGAGGAACACCAAAGATTACCAGCAAGCCTCCAGAAGCCAGGAGAAAGGCCCGAGAAGGAGCCAACCCTGCCAACACTTTGATCTCAGACTTCTAGCCTCTGGAACTGCGAGACAATACATTTCTGATGTTTAAGCCACCCAGTTTGTGGTACTTGGTTACGAAAGCCCTAGGACACCAATGCAGTGGCTGACTCAAGAGTGACTTAACCCAAGATATGCAGCCATTTAGCTGAACCTATGCTGCTACAGCTGAATTCCACAGGACAGAATTTTTCTTTCTCTCTGCTCTCTTAACCCCCATCTCCTCCTGTCTCCTTTGCACTATTTTCTCTGTATTTTCAATTGAAGTTATCTTACCCTTTCTTACCAAAGACCTGACTCGAGTGCCCTATGAGTCTACTTTCCTAAGTCACTGGGAATTCCAGAAACATACCTCGAACACTCATGCCTCCCAAGTGTGGCTGCTCTTTGTCTGATGTGCCCGCCACTCTACACCTGTGTGGCTACCTGGGCAATCTTAATCGTCCTTCAATGGTGAGTTCCCCCAGCCTCCTGCCATAAAGCCTTCCCTCAGTCCAGTTCACTGCCTCCCTCCACTAATGTCAACAGCATGAAAACATTTTCACACAGAGTCATTGTTGGTAATGGACATGGTGGTTGTCTCTAGTACCTCAAATTCTTCTTGAAGGCCCAGGAATAGTAGGTGTTTTAAAACGTCCCCGCATTCCAAGGCAACTGAATCTGTAGACTCCAACCTGGACTTCCTTACCCCTTCTTTCTCTTCTCATTTTTCAAATTCATCTTCCCATGCAAAATAAATATCTTCAAATTACTGTAGACTTGGCATATATATCTATCCGATTAACAGATTTTCAATCCAAGCAAGCAAAGCTTATCCCACTTCCTTCCTTTCTCCTTCCTGTATTTTAACAGGAGTTTGTCATCTCCTTGAGCTAGCCGCAGTGGATGATTTGGCTGGGCGAGCATTTTATTTTGGCCTTCAAGGATGGCATGGGTTGGAGCCTTCTAGTCATATATTATTACTCTAAAAGAACATAAACTGAACAAAAACATTCGGGTGTAGGCCGTGGATCCCATCCAGTTCCAGATGAGGGCAGAGGCCTCGCTCCTGCAGGACCGGACAGCAGGCTGGCTCTCGGAGAGCGCAGGAGTGAGGAGCAAGGTGACAACCGTAGCTGCTGCTGTCCAGTGAGACACC
Source organism: Carollia perspicillata (assembly GCA_004027735.1). NCBI lineage: Eukaryota > Metazoa > Chordata > Mammalia > Chiroptera > Phyllostomidae > Carollia > Carollia perspicillata. The sequence goes on along the minus strand of PVKM010031775.1, from coordinate 11,051 downwards.
TGCCCTTGGCAGCTGTGGGCTGTCGGAGGAGCTGCTGGCCTGGCTCTGTGCAGGGATCGTGCTGACAACTCTTCTTTTGTGGGAAAACAAATCAACTTCCTGTGAGAAAACCTCAGTCTGGGCAGGTTTTCCTGGAGAAGAATTCATTCTGACCTATGCCTCTCTGTGGTGGCTTTCTGCCTCAGACCTTTGAAAGTTAAGGCTCCTCCCTGCAGCATGGGCTGCCTCTCTGAGAAGGCTCAGAGCTCTGGATTTTATGACAGTTAACCCAAGCACTTTGACCAGTGCTTGCCTGGTCAAAGGGAAAAGTGGTGACTTAAATACTCTTTTCTTATTTCTCAACACAGCCCAACAGGTCTACAGGCACAGTTTCATCTGACTAATATTTAAGGAGCTCCTATGGTATGTTTATAGTCTGAGGCTAGCTCTGCAGTAGGAAAGGGCTGGTGGGAGACTTTTCTGGCTGCTTTTGAAATCCTATATCAGACAGGTAATAACTCTATGCTGATGTAACAAGTAAAGCGCAGTGGCTTTTCTAAAATAGAAGTTTAGTTCTGCTTCGTGTGCTGGTCCAGAGGTAGATGGTCTGTAGGGCGGTCCTGTTGAATTCATCATCTATCTCCCTTCTTAGGGTCCCACCCAAATCGCTGTGTCTCAGGGTAAGAGAGAAAGGAAACTGCTCACCCAGTGTTCTACTCGCATGCCAGTAGCCACAAATTGGTGACAGGGCCACGTCTAGTTGTAAGAGAGAGTGAAAAATATAGTTCCCAATGGAGCACCAATATGCCCAGCTACAAATAAAATTCTTTATTGAAGAACAAATATTGATGGATATATACTAGTCTCTGCCAACCTTTCTTTCATTTATTCATCCAACTGACAATTATATATTGAGTGCCAGTCATATGTGACGCATGGTTTTTATGCAGTTGCTTATAATTCACTGATATATAGGAAAATATGCTCAGCTAAAAAGTCTCACTCATTGCACTGTGTTCCCTAACCAGGAGTTCCCTTTAGGAGGGGAAAGACTCATTCTGACTACAGAGACGCATCATTTGTTCGATATATTTACGGAGCACTGTGCTGGGCAGCCTCTGGCCCCAGTGATCCCCGCCTCCTGGTATTCACGCTCTGCTGCAACCTCCTCCCCTTGAGTGTGGGCTGGCCCTAGCGATTTGCTTCTAACAAACGGAATACAACAAAAGCGATGGAGGGTCACTTCTGAGATTAACTTACAAACAGACTAACTCCCATCTTGCTTGCATACTCCCTTTCTCTGTGTGTGGGTCTCTCTCTCTCTCTCCCATCCCCTACTCCCCCTCCCCCATATGCCTTTCCTCTGAGTAATCCAGGGCCATGTTTTGAGTAACTCTATGAAGACCTTATGTGGCAAGGCTTCTCACAGAGTTACTCTTCATCGAGTTACTTGACTGAAATATTATCTTCAGTCAAGAGCCCACAAGGACCTGAAGCCTGCTGACAACCATGTGACTGAGCTTGGAAAGTAGATTTTCCGAGGCCTGCCAACAGCCTCCTGAGTGAGCTTCGAAGCAGATCCTTCTGTAGTTGACCCTTGAAATGACTGCAGCCTGCCTTACACCTTGAGTGCTGCCTTGTGAGAGACCCTGAGCCACAGTCACCTAACAAAGCTGCACCTGCATCTGAATCCCTGACCAATGGACACTGTGAGATAAGAGTGTTGTCCTAAGCTGCTGAATTTTGAGATAATTTTGTGTACAGCAATAGATAACTGATGCAAGTACCTGCTATTTCAGGTAGTATGCTAGGCCCTACGAATATGGAACATGAGTCACTGGGTTTGGAAAGAGGATGAGACAGGTATCTGTACAACCATGGTTCTTATAACACAAGGTGGTAAGTGTAATGATGGAGATGTGCCAAGCATGAGATACTAGCACAAGGGAGAGCTCCTTATGATCCAGAGGCGGAGGGGAAATGAGGAGAGTCATCCCGGAGAAGACCCTACTTCCAGGGAAAATTGGGGGAGGGTCATTCCGTGAAGAGGAGACGTGAGCAAAGCCTGGAGGTAAAGTGGCATGGTGTCTGTTTGGGAACAGAGCCTATAGTTTGTGTGCAAAGCACGAGGTGAAGACAGATGAGGCTGCAGAAATAAATGACTGGAGTCTTACTTGTCTAGTCTTGTACAAGTGATTTATTTTTAAACAATCAATATTATAAAAATCCTGCTTTGAGTGAAAGCAAGTGAAAACAAGAGTAAATAGAGGAACTAGCATGTTCTCGACGGTCCCACACCTGAATTGTAAATAGCCAAATTTAATTATCTAGAGAACACAGACAAGTATCATTTGCTTCACTGTTTTTGCTAATAAAATTGAGTGGAGAACTAACTGTTGACATATTTCTGTGGAAAAATTGTGGTTCCTATAGAAAAACTGGCTCAGGTGATGTTCGATGCTGTTAAAGCTGAAAAATTGGGCCTTCCAGCTTTAGGGTTTCACAAACTTGTATTTTGAAAATCTGAGGAGGGGTCTGGGAAGCATTGTATATTGCTTGTTTAGTTGATTGTTTTCCTTTTTTTTCCTCCCTCCCTCTCTCCCCTCCTTCCTTCCTTTCATTCCTTCCCCATCTCATTCCTTCTGTTCTTTGAAATGTTGAAGGTTCCATAACATTTCTAGGCTCTAAGAATCAGCTTTGCAAGGAATGATAAGGAAACAAAAGCACTCTTCTTTTCCCTGCCGGGAGGATCAGCTCTTAAACAACAGATTCTTAAACTGGTTTTTGGAAAGTTCTCCGGATTACTACTGCTCCAGGGAGATTCTAATGGTCCAGCAGGTAACAAGATTATTTGAACCAAGAGGGCTACAAAACTAAGCTTGCGGATAATGGTTGGTCCAGAATAGGATGAAATAAAAATATTTAAATTAACTTTAAAAATTAAAATACTACCATGTCAAAATGACTTTCTGTATCTGGAATCTACAACTATTAACATGGAGTAATGGTCAGGTGCTCCCTTGCACAATTCCTTGAAGCTAGAGTCCCTGTTCATGCTTGTGGGGGCAGGTGTTTTGAGTAGACTCCTAGAAACAAAACATGGCTTGCTGTGTTGGGTTTTGTGGGAGGTTGCATAATCCCCTTCCAGAAGTAATCAGCTACTCTTCTCATATATCATCAACTTTTCCCCTCCTCAGATCCTCATATATGACTGGCTTGTGCCTCTGTTACTACCTGCAGGAAGGCTAGTAAAATGCTATCAACTGAAAAGGCAAAGGGATCAACCAGGCAGAAGGGACTGTGGGGGCAGCATCCTACAGTCTCTCTTCCATGCCAGCCATCCACCCTTTTGTAGGGAGGTCTGAGTGTTCCAGAGGAGGGACTGGATAGCAAGAGGATCTTTAAGGATTCCAGGGTTCCTTAAGGCTCAGATTTATACAGGCTGGAAAATGGTTTCCACGTCTATCTTCCCTACCAGATTGTGAACAGTTTGAAGACAAGGGTTCTATTTTTCTCATCTTTTTCTCTCTGCTACCTAACACAATGTCAGCCCATAGCAGGCGCTTAGTAAATACTCATTGGGTGAAATTGAAATATACCTGCTTATTCAGTCAGTGTTTATGGAGGCTGTGCCTTGAGTTAGGCACTACATTAGGTACTTGGGGAGATTTGAAGAGAAGGAAGAGTGGCTTTTACCTTCGATGAGTTTTCAGTCTAGTTACAAGACTCTGGTAGATAATGTCTCATATAGCCTGGTATCTCAGTACACAGCGTGGCCATAACAGGGACTCGTAAACATCTGTTGCTTAACTGTAAGCTTCAAGCGTCTGGTCCAGAAGAGTTGTTTCAGGCTGCTCACTCATTGTGCACCCCTCCAAATCTGCCAGCCCAGCACACTCCGTCCCGCAGAATTACTCCCAGGGATTCAACAGACTGTTATGGTTAGCCAGGATCAACAGCCATGAGGAAAATAACGCCTCACTTTTCATCTGAGTGTTTCAAAAGGAACTGAGGTATTAAAATAAGGTCACAGTTGTCCCAATCAGATCATCTTTGCAAAGGAATTATAGGGTTGTGAGCCAACAGTGACCACATACACCTTTGCAGTCATCGGAATCAGTGTTCTTGACACTGAATGCAAAATCAAATAAACAAGGTTGTGTTGTGGACTTCCTTGACCCAGACTTTCAGGAAGGAGCTGACACACTGCCCAGACTCGCACTCACCCACATAGCTCTGAAGCCAAACAAACTCGAGAAGCTCGTGTTTTCCCAGCTGTATGATGCACTCACTTCACCAAACGACTGGCCAGAAAACAAGGAAAAGAAAAAAAATACGCCTAGTTCAGACCAGGCAAAGAAAGAAGAATTGCTTCAGCTGGCCTTTGTTTTTTTATTTTCATGAAGCATCAAGAAATATAAAAATGGGGAAGTTAGGTCTATTGTTTTTAGTTACCAAAAAAGGAAACAAAATATTTTTTCCTTTTAAAGATGCAGTCATGTTTATTACCCTGCTTAGAAACGTCTATGTTATAATCTTCAAACCCTTAGTATCCCTTTCGGGTCTTTTACAACTTGTTTAAAACAACCTTCCTCGCCCCATCTACCCCATTTCCTTCCATTTAGAGCTTCAGTAGGCTCCCGTTGCCTTAAAAACTTTGTGTACTTTCTTGCCCATACACTTCTGTTCATGCTGTTCCTTCTGTTTGTAATACCCTTCTTTGCCTTTATCTCTAGGGAAACTAACTCATCTTTTAAGACCAGTTAAAAAAACATGTCCTACTATCCCTCGCCCCAGTAACAGAATTAGCTATTCCTATGTCTGTTTCCCCATGGGACTCCACTTCATCTGTACTTCTTACCGTACTTATCCTTCTACCATTCACTCATTCAGCAACATTCAGTGTCTTTGTACTTTGCCACTGGATATGCTGCTAGGCACTGGGGGCCCGGGGATAAAAGTCCCTAACTAATGGAAGTCTCAAACAAATAAATTAATTGTTGCAAGACAGAATTATAAGTTCTTTGGTAAAAGTAAGGACAAGTGCTTTGGAAAAATCAAAGGTAAGCCCAGTCTGATAGGTGGGAGAAGATCTGGAAGGCTTCCTGGAGGAGGTGGCACCTGAAAAGCCCAAAGAACAAGGAGTTTTTGTATCCACCTCCTTACTCTTGGCAGAGCACTCCTTGAGTAAAGAGGGCAATTATAGATCATATCAAATCAGGTCATTTATTTCACACGTGTTTATTGAACTCTGTGATAGGAGATGACACTGTTACTTCCAGGACAAGGAAGCAGCACTTGGGAGAGAGAGGAGAGGATGAAGGAAATTTTAGAGGAAACCAAGGGTGATTCTCAGGTTCCTAGTTTAGGCAAATGGGTGGTAGTGGGTCAGAGCTGCCATGTGCAGGTTGTAGACTCATGACAAGCAGGGATCAGTGCAGGACGAGGAGCAAATTCAGTGGGGAAGAACCTTCTTATTATGATAGCCGCCAACACAGTGTACGATGTTGGCAAAGACGGGAGTTGAGAGAACTCTTTTGTTTTCTTAAGGCAGATCTTCCATTCCCTCTTGGGTGGACTGGGAAATCCCCTCTCCTGCTATATTCACTTGGCTTCTCATTCTGACACCGAGAGTCTCCAGTGTGACTCGCTCGGGCCTTTCCCGCCTGTCTCGGGTCTCTAGATCATTCTGACTCCGCCACCAGAGGAGACGTTGGGTTTCTGGCTGAAATGAAGCTTGAAAAGTAGTTGTGAAACTGAGTAATTTATTCAGTTATTAGTATTAATTATGAACTGATAAATGGGCTTGTTGTTAATAGCATTCATTATTCCTATTAACCAAACTCAGCTTCAGTTATTAGAGTTAACTCAAGCTACAATTCGATCATCTCACCCAGCGGAAATGCCATTTTAACTTGAAGTTTTACGTTCTTTACTTTTATTCCATTTTTACGTTTACATAGTGGAAGATATCTATGTGGGAATTTTGATTGCCAAAGATTATTCACCAAAAGAAATAATCCCTTCAGCAATGTTTTAATGCGTCCATTTAATTCTCTGCCTCCGAGAAGTCTGACTTTCTTTAAAACATTCCTTGTGTTACTGTTTGACTTACTGTTGCATTTAGCAAGAAACTCAAACCTTTTAATAAATGTACTTTTAAAAGTGTATCCAGAACTTTCAATAAAATCAGCTTTTCATTACTCTTGACTTCTATTCTTTGCCTTTTCCATCTCTTCCTAGAAATACTGGGCCCCAACATGCGTAGCCCGTAAATGTAGACAAACCATTCTACAAAACACACCTGGGGCAGAATGTTTAACTGCAACATCATCCCGATACACTGTCTACCTTCCCTACTCTTTTGGTTATGAGTCCTACCCCCCACTTTTCTTTTGTATTTTGCTCTTCAAATGTATTCCTCTTTTAAGCTACTGGATCATAGACTGCATTATCTTCTTGTTCATAGTTTAAATGGAACATTAATAAATTAATAGCTTTGGATTCCAAACACCTGTCTTTTGTGATTAAGTAGGAGAGAGACAGGAAGTATAGTTTACGTCTGCGTTATCTGCGTGTAAAGGTTTGACGGGTGCATGTGTCACATACAAGGCAGCGCGGATAATTAGCCTTCTTCAGAAGAACAAATGATTGCAGAAGCACTATTTTCACAATATCATCCTTAATTACTTGGCATTTTTATCTACCCATGAAAGCAGACCCTCTAACGCAATGATCTTCAAATTTTTGCCTGCATCCTCCTCCAAAATGTTTGAAATCTGTATACCTCTCATCCCTTTTAAAGTAAACATTTTAAGGCTTCACGATAAGTTTAAATAGTTGCAAAGGATGTGATTTCTGACATATTATAAATATTGCCATTTAAAAATAAAGCTCTTACATTACTCTCTTAAATATTTCTCCAGAAATTCTAAATACCACAGTGATTTGATACCAGCTACCATGAGTTGATATCCATCACCATCTCGTTAAAAAGTACACGGACAAGCTTTTCTTTAATAAACATTTTGCCCATTTTTTTTCTCCTTTTCACTTTACCAACAGAATTTTATTCTAAAGTAATGTTTTAGAGCTTAAAAATCTTGCACTGGTCGCTCTCCCTTACTTCTCTACACATGCACACAGGCGCAGGCACGCAAATAAGGAAGGCGAAGGCTGCAAAGTGTTTTACATTTTCCTCTTCAGGATTTAGTTACCATTAGCACGGAATTAATAGAAACAGCAGACGAATATGGCAAATTTGGTGCATGACTATTGAACATAAAGAGTAAATTTGTACTGGGATTGCATTCATTAATAAGCTGAGTAGCTCTTTTTTTAAAAAATTGTTTCTTGTATCCATGGGTGAGTTACTTATTGCTGGAATGAGACAAGGTGTCCCATCCATTCTATTCTATTTATTATTTTTTATAGATATAGGCATCAAGAAACTGTGTTTACACAAATAAGTCAGTGCAAATGGATTTAATAGCATTGCCACTCATGTCTACTCTATTTCAGAGGTATAAGACAAACAGCACATAGTTACCATAAAAATGTTTTCAGTGATGTGTCAGCTGAAATTCAATTAGGCATCCTTCAATTCCATTGAAAGCAATGAATTAGGGACCACATGGCTTGTGAAGGATTTATTTCAGTCCTGAGAATCTAATTAAACACCAATATTTGGAGTTCTCCCTTTGTAGCGCAGAGGTTTCTCCACTTTAGTGCAATGCGCCAGGGCAGTTTCTGGTTGGGCAGGACACGCGCCTGTCTTTTGTGAGGTGGGAGGATGGACATGAGGAAAGGAAAGAGTTATGGTAGCTGAGGATCTGAAATTGATTCTCTAAAATTATCCTTTTACGCATATCCTTTGGAAAGGCTTTGAATAATATACCAAGTTGAACCAGTGTTATAAATATCCCTGCCAAGTACCACCATTTCTTCACTCAACAATAGAGCTTCTTCTCTTCCCAGAACACCTATTAATATCTGGAAGAACCAATGTTTCTTGGGATACTCCCTGGGAAATATACCCTAGAGGTATATTTAAGAAATCTTAATTGGCTCCCCAATTAGATAATAAAATCTAAAGCTGAGAAGTTTGCAGCAGAACAGATATGATGATGATGATGGTGATGATAATGATGTTGATGATGATGAGGAGGAGGAGGATAATAATGATAGCTGTTATTACTGTGTTTGCTTCACAGAGCAGAAACCCCCACAAATACTGGCAAATATAAGTAGATATTTGTCTTACACAACAACACATTTCTGGGCAGGTAGCCATGGACTAAAATAGCAGCTCAACCATGTCATTGAGTACCCAGTGCTTTGTATCTTGCCACCCTATCAGCCTTGCTTGTGATCCTTGCGCTGGTTGCCTCATGACTGCAAAATGGTTTCTCTACCTCTGCCCTCACAGCTGAGTTCCAGGCAGGAAGGTGTATAGGAAGCAGAGAAAAGTAATGACTTGCTGCCCAGAAGCACTGCCTTTTTATTTGGAAAAGTCAAGGACTTCTATCCAGATCTGATTGGCTATAATGGGGTTTTGTGGTCACCCTAGCCAAAGGGGAATTGAAAGTTTGAATATTATTTCCGTTTCGACCCTCTCTAGTAGGGGAAGGCAAAGAACGGGACACTTGAGAACAGATTTTGAGTGAACCAACTTACAGAATCTGTCACACCTGCTTATTCCGAGCCAGACATTTTACATATATTATGTCCGTTACAGCAATCCTATCAGGTAGGTTTATTATCTCCATTTTTCTCAGATAAGGAAACAGACACTTACTGAAGTTAAAGTGCTTTTACAAGGTACCATAACCAACTGTGATGAAACTGGAATTGGAAACAGTTCTAATGCCCGAGTGTGGACTTCTCACCTCCAACCGCTGTACAGATGGCAGCTGTTTTGCTGTAGTGCCCGATATATTCCATCGACCTTATAGCAATCTTTCTAAACTGTTCTGCTGGGTGGGGACACTCCCAGAGCCTTTGCCAAGTGCAAAGGAGTGGGGTGAGGGTGAGAGAATCAATAAAAACCTCTCACTTTTCCCATCCAAAACCCTTGCCCCAATTCTCTTGGTCTTGGTAAGAATGGGTTGAAAGAGAAAAGAGCAGAAAGAAGTGGCAGCTGCAAACTGGGAGGCAGGATAACGGGGTTTCTTTTCTGATTCTGACCCTGGCCTCTTAGGGTGTCTTGACTCTGCAGACCTCAGTCTCTTCCCCTTGCTCTTTCAGGTGTGTTTGTATAATACAGGACAGGTGGCAAGGCTGCCAAACTGTGACCACTTCTGTGGGGTTCCCGTGCTCTGGTTGCACAACCATCAGCAGGCTTAGCAGCAGGACCTATTGCTCAGCCCTGGCACTGCCCTGCACCCCCACCCCACCATGGGCTCAGAGATAGTTTCATCTTGGGGTTGCTGGGTGGTATGATCTGTCCAGTTAGGGTTGTTGAAGCATAGAGGCTCCAGAAACTTCACCCCATCATGGCACAGACTTCCAAAAACTTCCAGAATTCAACTGCTTCTGCCATCCTGCCATCCTGGTCCAGGCCACCATCATCCTCCCCTTGGATGACTACGGTGGTCTAGTCTGATCTCCCTGGAGCTCCGCTGCCCCTACAGTCTATTTTCCACAAAGCAGCTGGAGTAGTCACACTAAAGCTTCACACTGTTCTGCTCCAGTTCTACAGTGGCATCCCTTTCCTCTTAGCGTCAACATTTTGATAAATGGTCTAGAGACTGTTCTCTATCTGCACACCGGTTCTCTCCCCTCCACCCCATCTCTTGAACCTCATTTCCTCCTCCTTGCTTGTCCTCACAACATCCTCCTGTCTCAGGGACTCTCTACAGACTATTCCCTGGGCTGAGGCCACTCTTTTCCCAGCTAGTCCAATGGCAACCTCATCCCCTTTAGGGCTTTGCTCAAAGGCCACCTTCTCAGTGATGCATACCATGACTACCTGTTCAAAATTGCTACCTACACTCTCTCCCCTCCACTGTACATTGCCAGTCCCCCCTACCCTGCTCTACTTTCTCCCATTTCACTTACCACCTTCTTACCACCACCATATACCTTATTTATATGTCAGATCTATAGGATGTTTCCCCCCACATGACAGATGGGCTCACCAAATATTCCATCTGCTCCCCCCAGATTTCTTTGCCTCTTTGTCATTAGGTGAGTCCATGTGACTAGTCTAGAGAAAGTGTGGTGGGTCCTTTCCAAGCTACAGTACTGACAAGCCCATGGCAAGTTCCCCAGTCTTTCTTTTCCTTTGCCATAGCAACCAAGGAACCTCAGATAGATGGTGGCCTTCTGGGCCCCCGAGTCACTGCATGGAGGGCAATTGCCCTGAAGAATCATGGTGGGACTCTGTGTATACGAGACATAAATGAAGCACTGATGCTTTACAGATAACATCGGCTCTCCTGGCTAATACAAGGTCAATGAGAATGAGATTGGGGTTTGTTTTGTTCTCTGATGTATTCTCAGTATTTGGATCAGTCTCTGGCACATAACAACCCCTCAGTAAATCTGTCAAATAAATGAATTGACTCCTGGACACTAGATCCGCATTGCTGACTTAGCCCAGTTTCTAACCTTCCTCTGAAGTGTAGCTAATTTCCAGGCTCTAAGCTTTCAAGGTCCATATGAGTAGGGACTAAATCACGGTCCTCTTGGTATTGTCCTCGGTTACTTGAATCAGTCCTTGTACATTGTTCATGCTTAGTAAATACTGACTAATAGAATGACTAAATGCTGGATCATACTCATTCTGAGATCTGCAGGTGCAAAGCTCACAGTGGAAGAAGGAGTATGGTCAGCTACAGTTAATGTACTCCCACAGTCTCAGCATGCAATCTTCTTTCATCGAGAAAATTAAGGTTGTTTTGTTTGATCTCCCTCAGCTCCTCACTCTCTGACCTAAATACTGTTCTCATCTCTTTGTTGCCCTTTCCTGTTTGAGGGCAATCCCTGTGACTATGCAGGTTGTACGATTCTTTCCAGTTTCTTACCTCCTGTTCATACTGGCCCACTGTTTCCTGGCCTCCTACACCACA
>PVKM010031774.1:0-16678 GCA_004027735.1 Carollia perspicillata | reverse complement strand
AAAAACTGCCAGTAAAATCTCAAGGAAAAACACATGAATTGCTCCCTCAATGTTTCCTTCTCCCATGTTGACATCTTAGCTGTGTTTATAACAGGAGCAGGTGGCAGTCAAATCAGGACTGATACTGGGGGGAGAATTTAAGCACTTTTCTTCCTTGTGCTCATTGTAGGAATAATAATCTAATCTCCTTTGGCCAAGTGTGCAGAGGGTAGGTGATAATATAAAAGAGTGACACATATTTTCATCACAGTGCTGAGAATTCTGCACAAATCACTTCTAGTTCAATCATCACTGCATTGTCTTTGTTGATGACATAATTGTTTTTATCAATCCACTGCAACGGAAGAATAGGGAGCAAAGGGAATTTAAGGAATATTGCCAACGCCATATTGCTCCTACATGGTAGAGCTATGGTTTGAATCCTGTACTCAGATCTCAAAATTGATCATTCTTCTGCACTTAAACTTTTCCAGAATTTTATGGTGAATATTAAAAGAATAAACAGGTTGTAATCATAGTCTTTGTGAGACAGCATCAGTACAAAGGTTAAGTACGGGCTTGAAGAACTTGACTTCAAGGTGTAGGATCTTGAGTTTGTTAATTATCCTCTTTGAACATCATTTTATTTATCCATAAGGAGAAAAACATAATAATTCATTTTCAATAATGCTATGAAAATCAGAAATAATGTATATAAAGTGCCTGGAATATAGTAGACATGTAATAAATTAGAGCAATGACAGTGATGATTGAAGATCAGTCCTGGCCCACATTGTGTAAGGGACATTATGTTTCTCAGAAACTAGCAGTGGATCTCCTTAATGACTCAAAGAAATGTGGGGAGGCACGTAAAACATCCTAAATGAGGAAAAAATCAGGAGTGGGAAGAAAATAAAGAGGACTTTCATTAAACATTAAATGTAAGGTAAAGAATTACTTATATGTCCTATTTAGCCATTCCAACAATTTGATATAAAAGATACTATGATATTTTTTCTCCTCAGAAAAGTAAATTATTAAACTTATCATGCGGTAAATAGCAGAACTGAAACTGAACTTCAGGTTCCCAACCCCAAAGCCATTGCCCTGAGCCATAGTATGTAACATCTCAGGTACTCAGGAAATGCACTCACAGGTGTATCAGTGCATTTCCATATATTTTAATGTTACTGGAGATGCTCAAGAACTAGATTTTCCCCTTGTTACTGCCACCAATTAGATATACAACAACTGCCCTTCTCTTGGTCTCAGCTCCCCCATTTCTAAAATGAAGCAGTGAGTCCTTATGATTTCTAAAGTCCTTTTCAGCTGTAACATTTTATGGTGATTGTTCCCTCAAAGAACTCTACTGGCAACACTGAGTGAAGGCATAGAACGTATGCACAAAGGTTACTTCGTTTATATTAAATTCCACATTCCTGCAAGGATACGTAATGTCTGTTGCCCTTGATTCGACTCTGTTCTCCAATGTTTGTTTACAGTCATCGGAGCATGAACAGCTATTTTTAAACCTGGCTTTTCATGTAAGAAGCTCCAAACTCAAACTGAATTTGATTTGTTGGAGAATTTAAATCCTCAGGATTATGGGAGGGAAAAAGAGAAATGTAAGTCACTTTAATTACCCTTTGACTCTACTCTCCCCAGTCCCACCCCCACAATTCTGCTAACAAAGATGCCATTGGTTAAGCTGACTGTATCCAGGGCAGAAAAGCATTTACATTGGCGACCGATGACTAAAGGTCTCGGGGTTGTTTACCTTATATTTTTGTTTGAAACAACAGGAAGTAATGTTTTAGGAGACAGCTGGCTTGGGAGCCAGCAAATCCAGAGATTTTCACAGCTGGCTAAAGTGAAACATCTAATAGTCTTATTCAACTAAGTTTTTATCCGCCATGCTCTCTTTTAAAGAATACAGGCTTTGAAGTCTGACATATGCCAGTCCACTGCTGATTAGCAGAGCGATCTGGCAGAGAGCCTGGCACCAAGTAGAAATATCACAAATAAGTCTTCCTGCTCCCTTCTGTTACCAACCTGGGTTTCGTCCTGCTTTGTTTTCAATTTGGGGCCCATCTGCAGAACCCGGTACAGCACATACGGTTCCTGATAACTGGGATTGCTTGCTTGTCTCTCTTCTTTGGCTCCCTATCAACAGAGCCTGGAAGAGCATCTCACTCATAGTAGTTTCAGTAAATGTTGGATGACTTACAGAGGGTTTACATTCCTGGAGCACTCTACAAAAAAGATTAGAGAGGTTGCACAGTTGTTGCATAAGACGGGGAGTGACTGCTAATGAGCATAGATAGGATTTGTTTGGGGAGTTGAGAGGGTTCTAAAATGGACAATGCTGTGATATACCAAACTCACTGAGTTGTATACTTTAAACATGTGAATTACATGGAATTTGAATTATAGCTCTATAAAGTTGTTTTTAAGAGACTTTTTCTAACTCCTCCAAAATGCATGGGTTCATGAGCCCCCATATTTAGACTGGAAATTGACAGTGGTGAATAAGGTGTGGAACAGCTGGTAACGAAATGAACTGGGAGAAAAGGGTTAGGGACTGGAATTCAGGAAAGACCTGTCCCACAGTTCAAGGCTTATCAAGACAAGCCTCAAAAAGACAAAATGACATGGGTGAAACAGCCAGGAGTGAGAATCCCAAGCCTTTTCTTTATTGCTCACTTATTCCAAATGGGACCACAACAAACTACCAGAAGAAATGCTCTTGGCTTCTCACATGGCTTCCAAACTCACGAGTTTTCAGAATTGCCGGGAATTCCTGAGTCTTGGTAATCTGATCAAGTTCTTCACATCAGAAACTACATATTTGCATAAGGCATTCACTCAGCAGGCATATTTTTAAATGATTCATTCATATGTTCAATAAATATTTATTTACCAGACATTGGGCTAATTGCTGGATAAAAATAAAACAGGACTAAGAGTTAACACTTACTGAGCTATGCTCTGTGCTTCATAAGGATTGATTCGGTTAATTATCCTAACAACCATTTAAGGCAAAGACTAATATCGTTAACCCTATTAAACAGATGAGGAAAGTGAGGCACAAAAAGGCTGAGGACCTTCTTTAAGGTCACACCACCTGGAAGTGAAGGACCTGACATTATAGTGAGGCACATGGGCTCCAAAGCCTGTGCTGTGAACCTCTACTCTCACTGCTCCAAAGACGGCGCATGCCTAATCTGGGGGCAAACACCTCGTTGGCAGTACAGCATGAAAAGTTGTATTGCGACCCCATCTGAGATGAACAAGGTACAGTAGGAGGGAATACAGTGCTCACATACTAAAAAATCTCAGAATTTTAGAGCTGAACAAAGCAGTTGAAATCATTTTCTCCAACTTTCTCAACCTTCAAATCAGGAAAATGAGGCCTGGAGAGAGGCAATGACTTGCTCAAAGTCTCACCGTTAGTATTCATTGAGCTCGATCCTTCGCCTCTTAAGTACCAATACAATACTCTTTCACTCATTTCTTCAAAAGTCTCTGTGCCAGGCACTGTGCTCTTTTTACTCCATCCTACTGCTCATAACAATTATAAAGCTGAGGCATTATTTTAAGCAACATAAAAAAGACATAATTTCATATTTAGTTGTACACAGATCATATTGCTCAATGACAACTTTGCAAGTTCATCAAGTCACTCTCATGAGGCATGGGAGTGAGGAAAAGCATGACAAAAAAGGAACAAGGGAACAAACTGCTGCTTACTTGAACTACATACTGAACCAATTTATCCCCACTATGCAAGTAGTCTTCCTAAAAATCCTATTGGATTTTCATACTTTGCCATTTTTGTAATGATCAAACAAGCTCAAAAATAAAGCTAGATTTTGGGTTAACTTTTGCACAGTTACAAGTCTGATAAGCAGGGGAGAAAATATCTACATTGAGCTCTGCTTCTACTGACTTTAAAGCTCAAATTCTTTTCACTTGCATGCTGATTCCCAAGCTCAGTAACTGGAGAAGTTAGATATTTCTGAATAGTGTGGATTCTTTGTATCTGAATCATTAATTATTAGACAAATTACAACCACGGTCAGAGTTCCATGAAGGCAGTACAGTGAATAAAATGACCTTTCTTCTTCCCAAAGGTACCTGTCCACAAATATAAAGCATCATCTTCAAACTCTCTATTTTACTTCTCTCTCTCTCTCTGTCTCTCTCTGTCTGTCTGTCTTTCTCTCTCTGTCTCTCTCTCTGTCTCTCTGTCTCTCTCTCTCTCTCTCTTAAACATTCAGCTTTAAAATGTCTTCTTTAGAACAGCCAGCTGCCATGGAGCCTTGAAAGCAGATGACCTGGCCAAGAGATCTTATCAACTAATTTTTAATGAAAATTTCTTTTCTGAATGTCAAGTATAGAAGGTGAGTAAAAACGGGCATTTCCAAATGTTATAGAAAGCCACAGATGCCCTAAGGCGCTTAGATTTCTCAATCAGCCCTTCTTTTGTCCATGCCAAAGGTCACCCTGAGCGGGCACCTGATGACAGACATTGTTTTGCAGTGCCTCCAGGCTTTCTGCAGACATTTCTGCTCCTTTTCTCCTTTCCTCAGAACTTCCTTAAGTCAGTGGTCAGTATATTTCACCTTATATCATATTCAAAGATAGCAAACATGTATTCTCTCCATAGCTTTTGAACAATTTTGTCCCAATTAAAACTTGCAGTGGAATATGTATTCTTGGTTTAGTTCTGCTATTCTTTAGCTCAGTGGTCCCCAGCTTGTCTGTACACTGGAATCACTGGGGAGCTTCAAAATGTACTGCCTGGGTGTATCAAATCTCCACAGATTGTGACTGAAACAGTCTAGGGGTGGCCTGGGGTTTCAAATTTTTTAAAGATCCTCAGGCAATTCTAATGTACAGATGAGTTTGGGAACTCCATTAAATATTGGTCTCATCATTAATTAATTAACCACCTCTAGGGGAAGAGTAAGCTAGCCTTCCCTTCCCAGGCTAGACTTGCTTCTTTCATATCTCTCCAAAGCTTAAGGAAAGAAGAGAGGAAGAGCAGATACACCATTCCTGAGCTGGCCACCGTTTGGGTCAAGCACAACAGATACTTCAGTCTTTGGGGATTGTGCTAAGAGAGGCTGTATGAATGACTGCATCCTAGCACAGTGAGAGGTTGGAGAAAGAACTGATCCTTCAGCTTTGTGTTCACAGAACCTCAGGTTCAATAGGAACCCATGGGGCAGGAGGCGTGATGAGTTCAGGTGAGGGGCTGTTAGGTTGGGCCATGTGAAGTTGGTAGTGGCCTGCACAGAGGTGGTTGCCACTACTGTGGCTTTGTTAAAAGTAATGACTAAATATCCTGAAACTGGCAAAGCCAGAAGGCTCTCAAGTGGTTCTTTTAGAAGGATCTGGCACAGGCAAGAAAGTTTGGCTAACTGACCCAGTGACTCTCAGAGCCCCTGGCTGGTGTGCTTTGCAGTTATGTGTGAAGACTGATAAAATGACCACCCGCAGACTGCTGTTCTTTCAGGCTGCCTGTCGCAGACCTAGGGCAGTGCTGGCCACTCACAGGGTTGATGGGTTCCTTTTTTTCTCTCTTCCATCCATTCCATCTGGCCAGATGGGTATTGGGACTTGAGGATCTTCTTGGGGCCTAGACTTGCCCTTACTCTTGATACAAATGGATGTCCTAACCTTCACGTCTGAATTTAGCGTCTGAGTGGTAGAATATGGGTGACAAAATCAGTAATAGGCTCCACATTGGCCTCAATTCTAAGTCACCTGCTTCATTCCAGCTTTGGCCAGAAGGAAGGGCAATCAGGTCCTTACTCAGCTTCATTCACTAATATTTCAATACTATTTGTTCCTTCTGAAGGTAAAATGGTGATTGGTTGGCACGATTTGAAAATAGTTGGATCATTGACCATAATAAGACTGAAATCTCACCCTGACTTTACTACAAACATATGATAGCATCTACTATGTTTCCAGGGACTGTGCCAGATGCCAACGATTTAATAAGAACCAGGCAGAGTTCTTGCCTTTAATAAAATTAGAAAGTAATGGAGAAGAGAGACATGTAGATAATCAAAATATGGAGTTTGATCATCCTGTTCAAAGGGAATTTGGGGTTTGGGGGAAGCAGAGAAAGGATTTCAGATTCCCTGGGAGAGCCAGAGATAGTATCAAAGATCCAACATTCAAACTGAGTCATCAGAGTTGTTCTAATAATAGTTACTTTTGTAGAACATTCTTGAAAATATAAAGTGCTTCCAGATCCATCCTCTTGGAATGTGAGCTTCATAAAAGCAAACTTGCCTATCTTATTCACCACTGCATTCCAAAAGTATCCCCGCAGCACCGAATCCCTTATCAATTTTGATTCTCACATCCTCCCACACTTTGGAGAGAAGATGAGAGAACTATGTTCCAGAGAGAGAAAATAACACAGGGAGACAACAGATTCATAGTCCACAAATTCACAGTCCACAACCTCATGGAGTTTTGACCTGGAGACATTTCAAGAAAAGAATCTCAGTAAACTCTGCCCACGTCTATGTGGGATTCACTAAGGGAAAAAGGCAACCGTCTGTCCTGCATAATTTCTCACGGTGTTGCATTTAGTATCTTAATAAATTCACTATAGCTCACATTTTTGTCCATGTCTTTGCAGATTTATTTTTTAAAAAACCCTCTTACTGAAGGTGTGCCTTAGCCTCACTTGTGAGACTGCTACAATGGCAATTGAATAATTTGTAATGAGAAATTGTTGTTAAAAAATTGTAATATTCACATTTTCATGACCAGCCTGTCCTACCTTTCCCAATTTAGTAAATTATAGTTACAAATAATTGTCATGGTGACCAGAACATTCATGTCCTCATCATAAGACTATTTTATCTCTGTATAAGAGCAGAAATCAAAAACAACAGCTTAGTAAGCAAGGAATCAGATTTTTTTAAGTTAAACTATTGTGTGCTTAATGGAACTTGGTTAAGACAATCTAATACATTCCCTTCTCTATCAGGACAGTTGTACCAGTGGAACCAGAACACACAATGACAATTACCTGCCACACTACCAATGGCTTTATATAAGGAACCAGGATAATCAAAGACCATCAATGAAACTGCTCTTTCCTGGGCAGTATTTCCCCTTTGCTCCCAATTGCCATTCAAATAATGTCTTACAAGGTTGGAAGTCATTATATGCCTTCAAGGTGACCATGACAACATTCTTTGAGACCCCACTGTGCACTAAATATTTGCATTATCTCATTTAATCTTCTTAATTTTGCGAGGTATTTTTTGTAGAGGAGTAAATTAGGTCTTAAATGACTTCCCCCAGTGAATATAGCATTAGTTGGCAAAGCATGGATTCTGAGCCCTTTGAGTTCATTAAAGACTTCCATTGACATACACTTCCTCTATCATCTGCTTGGAGACACAAAACATGCATGCTTGGCCAGTTCACTAAAAAACCTCAGGAGGCTGTGATTGGAGGAGTTGGACAGGCCATGCAGAAGGAGGTCTACAAATGACATTATTGTGGGCTGAGGCGGGGAAAAGACTGGGAGGAGGGTGATACTGAGTTGGGAAATATTTCCTGTCCTCAAGTGTTAGAACACACAATACAAATAAACAGAGTATATGAGCCACACTTCCTTCTTTCTACAACCATGGTAGAATTTTTTGCATTAAGCACAGATACAAGAACCTCAGTATTTTTCAAAACACAGCAATCCACAGCATAACACAGTCATTGACAGTCAGCCACGGTAGGCATACCAAATAGAATCTGTATTCCCCATCTCAGAGGTGGAGGCTAGACCTACAAGGTGCTAAAGAGTCTCAATGATTTGGCCTCTCTAGAGGAAAAAAATAATGACTAAATGGAATCAGGTAGACCTCTTGTTTGATAAAATTCATGAGACCCCAATTTAAGCATTATTTTATTTATATAAAATTTATTTATTTATCCAAAGATACTCAAGCAATTGCAAAATCATTATGTGAGAATCTTTGAAAAAAGGCTACCACTCCCATAGCTGATGCCCACCTTTGAATAAAGCTGGCATTGCTCCCTGAAAAGGACCAATAGCTTTGGATAGTACTGTTAGTGAAGGAGATTGACAAACCCATTTAGGGTTCTTTTTGAGAAAAAAAAAATCAGCCCCCAGAAGAACAACAGTTCTTCAGCAAAATGTAAAGGAGACATTGTTGCTAAATCCTGTCTGTACCATACCATCAATTCTGAAAGAGAAAGGAAGTCCAACAGTGGAACTAAGCCAGCTCATTTGACCCGCTGGCTGCCTCAACTCTGAACCCAGGAAAGGAGAAGTAAGGTCTCCACATCATTTCATTCTTCCGTTTGGGGCATGAAAAACTCAATGGAGTCATGACTCTGCCTGTTCATTCATTCAATAGCCAACAAAAACTCATGGCTTTGTCTATACATCCATTCATTCACATAATTTAGCAATTTAGTAATTCATTAACCAGTAGTTGCCAGGAGACTACTTTTCCAGGCATTCTGCTAGCAACTGGGTACATGAAGAAGTAAGAAGCATAATTTCTATCCTCAAAGAGCTTGCTGTTCAGGTGAGTAAATGATGTCTGAAAAAAATATGAATGACAGTTGAACAAATGATTGCAATACAACATAGAATATCTGATGGTCAAGTTATGCAAAATGCATCACAGGGACCAGAAATGAAATATTCCCCAGCTCTGTGACTCACCAAAGACACCTTCTGTGTTTGGACCATCTTCCGAGGCATCCAAGCTTCCCCAAACCATGTAACAGTTCATTTCCATGTTCCGTGATCTTAGTGGCAAATCCCATGCCCTCTGGTTTTACATGGATTCAAGCTTCTGCAGATCCCATCTTTCCCCACAGTCCAATCCATCTGATGCCACCCCCTCCCACGGCAGCCTGCTCTTCTCGGCCCCAATGTCATTGGACAGAATTGACTTAGGAAAGAAGGAAATTAAAGCTCAAATTAAAGAAAGAGTTAAGATTCCCCTATTTATATGTTTTATGACCACATACCTGGAAAACCTAAAAAGAATCAACTGAATTGCTATTAGAATCAGTAGGGGAATACTGCAGATCGCTGAAGACTCTGCAATGACAGGGATTTTGTCTCTTTTGTTCACTGCTGTATCCCCAGCACTCAGAATCATGCCTGGGACGTAGTAGATTTAGGAACTAGATGGCCAATGAATGAATGTATTTAAAATGCTTCATAATCATCTGTTACAAAGCTAAGTTCTTAAATATTAGCCAGGACTGTTGTTTGTCAGGGAAACTCAGCCTTATAACCCTGACAAAAGAGATTACACCATATGAGCTGTCGCCAGGCAGGGAAAGCTGCTGTTGAAGACTGTTGCTGAAATGTTTCGGGGTGCAGATTCGGGGAACTGCTGTACCACAGAAGCTCTTTCCGGGAATGTAGCTCTATTAAAAGACTACCAAGTCAGCGCTACAGCTAGTACCCCATTTCCTCTCTCTGTCCATTTGAGGTCTTTTTTAGATGTCAGGCTTCACTGACTTCTCATTTCCCAGCCATTTGTCACTGTTCCAACATTCTTGCCCCATGCCAAAAGTGACCAGGACAGTTACACCACTGATTCCCCTGCCCTTCCTGCCAGCTTTGCAAACAGAAAAAGGTTACCGTGTCTCCCCATCAGGCACACTGTCAGGGAACTGACTGGGTCTGAAGAAATTGCTCAGATGTTTCTTTGGAATGAAAGTTTATTTGTTTGTTTGTTTGTTTGTGTTTAAGTAAATGATAGGCTTGCCATGAACCTGCCATTGTATTGTAAATGTCACACATGACCAAATTTATTTCTGAAAACAATCTGTAAAGTGGATACTGGATTATAATCCCTGACTTGCAGAACTTGAGGCCCAGAGAGTCCCTGGGCAGAGCAGGGCACGATTTGAATCCCAGCCCCAATGACTCTAAAGTTTATGCTTTAAACCAGCACAGACTTTGCTCTATGATCTCAATTTCTCTCCAAATACTTCCCCAAGATTGATCATAATGCCCAGCCTTTCCTTCTTGGAGAGGGCAGGAAGGGAGAAGAAAGAGTGCAAATAAGAAAATAAGGAGCAGCAAGTGTGACTTGTAACATCCTCTGACAAAGAAAAAACAGTATCCTCCTTAGGCCAGAACTCACAGGGGAAAAGGCACATGTCTGGTTTTCCTTAATCAGGATATTAGAATCTTGATTGTCATGGTTGGGTCAGGTCCAATCAGTCTAGGGAACAGTGAAAGAGTCAGTTTCCTATATTATCAGTGTAAATTTAAACCAGTGCAAACTCTTTTGGAATGCATTGAACAGAATGTGCTAAGAACCTTATACTGTCCAACCTGTCAACAGGTAGTGATTCTAACCATCATCACAAACACTTAGACATCTGGGGAAATTTTCTATTATCCATTCACTTGACGAATATCAGCTGAGCATCTTTCATCGAAACAGATGTATTCTAGAGCACTAGGGAAGCAAAGCTGAGCAAGGAAGACCAGAACCCTGTCCTCATGGAAATTAATTTTTAGTGAGAAATGCATGGTTAAATATATAGTAATATCAACTATCGACAAGTGCTGAAGAGAAAATGAGTCAGAGAAAAGAGATAGACGATGGAGGGGGGAGACTGGAGCAAGTGTCTCAAAGGAAACAATAGTTAACAAAGAAATGAATGGAATGAAAGAACAGACTATGCCCTCTAAGAGGACAGGTAGTTCCAGCATAAGGGGCGTTATTAAGTGCAAAGCTCCTGAGGCAGGAGTGAAGCTTAATGTGTTTGAGAACCACGAAGACAGTGTTGGAAGGGAGTGGTGACCAAGGCAGAGGTGAGCCCGCTTCACCGAAACATTCAGTCATTGGTAGTTGTGTATAAGTGTAAACTAGCTAAATGTCTAATAATCTAGGCCTGGATAAGTAAATTTCCTTACTTCTACTTTGTAGACAAGCAAACAGTGGCCCAACAGTTAACCCAATGGATGTCTGAATCCGGACTCTGCCCTGTGCTATCTGTGTGACCTTGGAAATTTACTCAGCCTATCCACTCCAGTTGATAAATACGGATAATCATAGTGCCTTACACTATAGATAGATGTAAATGAGACAATGCGAGAAAAGCATTCAAAGTCTTTTGTAATCAGAGAACTACAAGTTAACAAAACAGTGATACTGCTTTTTTGGTCTATTAAATTAGCTAGGAAGAGGACACATAGTGCCACCAGAATAAAGTACCAGGAGCAGACACATACTGGTATTCAGAATAAAGTTCTAATAAATAGCTAGTATTTATTAAGTGCTAAGCATAGCTTAGGAGATGTCATAAATCCTTTGTATATATATTCTCATTTTAATCTAAAGCTAACCCTGTGGTGTAGCTACAATTTTAAACCACACTTGAAGATGAAGGGGGAAAGTGTCTGAGGACAGAGGATATTAAATAATTTACTCAGAGTCACACAGCCTGTGAAATATCCAACACCAGTATGGAAAAATTTGAAAATATGTATTAGATGCTTCAAAATGTAAGTGCCACCTAACTCATTAATTCTGATTTTAATAATGATTTTATACAGACATAATATAAACTCTGGGAAAAATGACTTACACAAAAATGTTTAATGAGTGGTAATTAACAGAGGTAAATGCCTGGAAATAATGCATTCAAAATAGTTAAGTAAATTGCATAACACTTATTTAATAAAATTTTAGTGTACTTTATATACTACTAATGAAGAGTTTTTAATAACATGACAGAATTCTTCTATTAAAACTCTAAGAGAAAAATTGATACAAATTGCATCTACATTATATTGAACATATATATAAGCCTCTGTGCCATTTTATATAAAATATATAATATTTAATTATGTGTTTGTATCTATCAATATGTAATTTTCAACCCATTCTGTGAGAAAGTGATAAAGGAATTAAAACTCAGAGAGTAAGAGAATTTTCAAGGCAAAACTAGCAGTATGAGCCTGAGCGTGTCTGACTTCAGAGCCGAACATCCCCCACTGCTGAAAACTGTTTAAATCCAACACTGAGGATGTCATGTAGGGGAGAATCAGCCCAAACTTAACAATGGTGTCCTTCAGCATTGAATATATATATGGTCGGGATGCCAGGAGGGCTTCATTTTGTTTGTTTTTTAAGGTGTGAAAGATTTCAAACGGCACCATGGACTCATCACTTGATTTTCTCCTATTTCAACATTATTTATTCCTCCTTTTTAAATAAACTTAAAATGTATGAGTCTTTCTAGGACTTTGTATCACTAAATATTACACATATTTTGGATACTCGTCCTTGTTGGTAAGTATACCTCTATGTCATTTATTTTAACTGCTGCCTAGTGATCTGTTTGTATCATAATTTATGCAGTCATTCTTCCTTTGAGGAACATTAAATTTTCTTCTTTTATCTCACTCGTATTTTGCAAATATACAAGGTTTTCCCTTGGGGATATATATATATATATATATATATATATATAAAATAAATTATATATTGCATACATAATATATGTATATGAAACTGTTGGATTATAAGGTCTAAATATCTTCAGTTTACTTGCTGGTACATTTTTTTCTATCTGTATTAGTGAGACCATATTAACTGAAGTGAGAAACAGCCTCAGAATTACAGGGACAATAGTTATTGCGTTCTGCTCCTGCTCTGATCTCCTTTTTCTGCTTCTGGCTACTCAAAGAAGACAGTGGCTGCCCCTCGGTAATTTATGTCACGTGGCCAGCAGGGATGAACTGCCATTTGATTCCCCAAGCAGTCTAAGTTCCCAAAGGAGATACGTGACAGGCCACCCCAAGTTAAGCATCTAACACCGATTCAATTCGCTAGAGCTACAAGAGTGGGTTTGCAGTTCCTAGGGGGCTGTCATGGACTCCCCCCTTTCGTAGTAGGCGAGGGGATGGACAGTTCTCAGAGGATGGCAGGGGAGTCACCCCTAGAAGGCACACAAAAAAAAATCCTCTCTGTCCCCATCTATACTGAGGATTACCCAGCCTTCTCTTCCATGCATTTTATAGAGCTACAAATATAGAGGTTCTGCTTCTTGGTTATTATATCATAAGTATTTTTCAAATTTTCTTGGGATCATGAATTGTGACAAAGATCACTGAGTTTCAGAGCTCAAGAGGAGAGAAAAAAATAAAGTTCAAGTGGAATAAGAGTAATACATCTGACCTAAAACCTCTTTCCCAAGCCGAAGCAATTTTAGACAGATGGCCTTTCCAGGGTGATATATAACTTGAAAGACTTTATCTTGGAATGGAGAAAAATAGGAAGTTGTTGACATGTGGCCTTTTCTAAGCCTGGTGGCCTGTGTTCTCGTTTCAACAGGGGCATGTAACCATTATGGTACTTGTCATTTCCACTGCCACCCAGTCACAAACAGAAACCTTATTTGCTGAGTATATTTAAAAACCTACCTTTCCATTGAACTTTCTTTTTTTTTCTTGTGTAAATGGTAGAAAACTAATATAACAATTCATAACTTCAGGGCCTGGACTCGGCTAATCCATAGATGAGCTGTGTGACCTTAGGCAAGTTAATTTTTAATTTGCTCTCTGTAAAATGAGAGAAATTATTACATCACTTCTGAAGTCCCATGAAGCTTCAGCATTCTATGAATATATGTGCATATCTACACACATTTCAATCTAACAATGACCATGATGGTATCTAAGAGGAAGAGGAGGAGGAAGAGAAGGATCGAAACCTTGGTACTCATGTTGAGTACCCATTTCATGCCAGGCATTGTTATCATCTCTGTATATCCTTTATTTCATTTGCTCAACCAACCACCATACAAGGTAAGTATGGTATTGTCTTCATTTAGCAAATGAGGAAACTAAGGTCCAGAGAGTTGATAATGGAGGAAGAAGGGCCTTAAGCCAGTGGTGAAACTGCTCAGCCAGTTCAACCTTGTCTACTGGGCTTCAGGGCACAGTTTGCACAGTATTTTTCATTCATGTCACCTTCTCATATAAGCCAGCTAAAACCCTTTTGGTAGCGATATCAATCTCCCTTTTAAAACTCAGTAAAATGAGGCTTTTTGTGGTTACATAACTTTTCCAGGTAATGAAGTCAAACTCAAAAACAGGTAACTGGGTATCTATCTATCTATTGAGAAGAGATAATGAAACAAAGAGAAAGAATTTCTGCTTCATTATGAGATTATGTGCAGCAGACAGTTTGGAGTGGAAAAGTCCCAGACTACCCATACGAAAGAATTCCTGGGAATAAAATGCCAGTTCTGTCACTTTAAAAAGTTGTTTATACATTGGAAAGTTGTCTAATTTTGTTAAGTGGACTCAAAGAGGCATTTAATAAATGGTAATTATCTCTTTTACAAATAAACGTACAACTCGCTTTATTACATTTGCTTTTGATGGTCATTAATAATATGGACCCTGTAATTTTCAAACTTCCAAGCCAACAAGAGTCTTGCTAGTTCATTTCAAGTGTTTTAGCTGATTCTATTGAGCAACTTGAGTTTTTCACAAAAGTGACACTAAAACTAAACCAAAAAAACATGTGTCTCCCAAATGGCTGATTTACTTTTAATTAGAGAAAGACTAGGTGGCTCTTAAGCAAACTGTTTACACGTGGTGTTCATAGGCACTATCCTTTCTTGGTGCTCTTTCTGCCTTGGATGTTTTTTCCCTCTGAAGAAATAATTATCTCTCTCATAGTTGTATCAGGTTGCCTTTGCTGTGTAACAAACTACTCCAAAATTGAATGACTTAAAACAATAGCCACGTTTTGCTTCTGATTCTATGGTTCAGGAATTTGAGTTGAGCTGGGATGGCTCATGGCTGCTTCCCATGTGCTGACGAGGCTCATTAGAGCACTTGCAGTCTGCTGCCAGTTGATGACCTCACTCACATGTCTAGCAGGTAGCCGACTGTTGGCACAGGCCGTCATCACAGCAGTGCCAATAACAGCGGGACAGGGAAGGCCATGAGGCACAAGCTTTTACAAACCTCCTTATACCCTTTGTGCTGGATGAGAGGTTTGATGAGAACATCTCTTATTTTCCTGGGCTTTAAGAAAAAAATTACCATTTCTCAAGCATTCCTTTCAATTCATACAATTGTTTCCAGTTTTTCAAGAAATTATTCTAATAAATAGACAAAGGAGTAATCAGAAAAAACTAGAATGGAAATGAAACTAAGACATATTCTCCCCAAACCTCTCACCTAATGCAAAAGTCATGCTGACCAATTTCTCACAGATGATCAGACAGTGACTTGAATACCTACACAGGAGGTAACTCAGCCCCTTATAAAAGAGTTCTAGTTTGTTCATTCATTCACTAAGCAGTAAAAAAAAATGCATTTATTGAGTGCTTACTGTATATAAGGACTCTCTGAGGCATTGTGGAAAAGAAAAGAAATAGAACAAAGTTCCTAATTTCATAAAGCTTATATTCTAATGGGTAAGACAAACAATACAAAAGAGAACTAATCAATATACATACAAAGCATTGTAAGAGGAGGCAGTACAATAATGGGGCTTTAATACGCTGGTCAAGGAAGTAATACTGAGCAAAAATGTCACCTAAAGTGGAGGAGCAAGTTATTCACAGGTTTAGGGGTGGGGGGAGAGCATTCCAGACAGAGGGAACAGAAAATTCTAAGAACCCCAAAAAACAGAACAAACTTGGATTGCTCCCATAACACTAAGAAAGCCACTGTGGCTGAAGCAGAGTGGCAGAAATTTATTAGGTATTATTTTTACTTGAATTAAAGGCAAACTTCCTGTAACTTCTACCTAATGAACTTATGACCTGTTGAGTCTTACTTAGTACATTCATCAAATAAATGATTGAACAATGGAACAGATGCATGAATATGTTATCCCAGAGCAAGTAAACTGAAAGAATTTTA
Source organism: Carollia perspicillata (assembly GCA_004027735.1). NCBI lineage: Eukaryota > Metazoa > Chordata > Mammalia > Chiroptera > Phyllostomidae > Carollia > Carollia perspicillata. The sequence goes on along the minus strand of PVKM010031774.1, from coordinate 765 downwards.
ATCCCAGGAGGTGAAATACAGCAAACCAGAAGAGGGATGACCTGACGCCCATGTTTCCATGAGCCCCAATGCTGAGACTGAGGCAGCTTCTCATAACCTAATTCCTCCATCCACTACATTCAATGCCCACTCTACACAAATACATCATCAGGAATAACATCATCCTGCCTGTCGTATCAATTTCCATATGCAAAAGTTCCAAGCTGAAGCATACCTTTGAATCCCAACCCTAGCCATTGCCCCCGGGTCCAGCTTTCTATCTCTTACTTCCCTCCACTCATTTCTACTCTGCCTTCTGGAAGTGCAGCCCCATAATCAGAAAACTTCACCACCATGTGCATGTCCTCTCATATCATTCACTCTCCTTTCTTTCCTTAACAGAAACCTAGCTCTTCTCCAAGAACGTTTCTTCTCCTATAGTTCTCTCAACAGCCTTCTTAAAGCACAGTCATGAAGCATTGCACTCCTCTCTCCAACTCTTCTCCTGTTATAACAGATGAGCAATTTATCTTATCCAAGGCCGCTCCTTCATCTTACACTTTGGGTCCCATCCTCTCCCTTCTTCTGGGAAGATCTTTCCCTATCAGCATTTGCTTTCTCCCTACTTGAAATCTCATTCTGCCAGATCCTATCCCATCAGCATTTGAATATACTTGATATAGCCCACCTTTTACGAAACTTACCACAACCTCACATACCCTTTCAGTAAGAACCCACTATCACTTTTCCCTTTCACAACCAAGCTTTTCCCCAAATAAAGTGCCT
>PVKM010031773.1:0-16678 GCA_004027735.1 Carollia perspicillata | reverse complement strand
TATTAATAATGTAGTATTTTATGTAAAAAACACATGATCTCTGATTTTTATCATGACTGTGATCTTTACAAAGCTACAGGAATTATATTCAAAGGAAGCTGTTATTCATTACTGTGCTGTTAATGCCTTCTAATCAGCTTATCCTGAAAAGAAACAATGGATTTTTGAATTAAATGAAGCTCATTCTTTCCTTAATAACAAAAGTGTAGTGGCTGATAAATTGAAGAAGTAATTTCAGAATAACATTTTAGCAGAGCCTAACAAAGTATCTCATTTCTGTTGCATGTTGTAGATAATTGAATGCTATACTTCATAATAAGCTAATAGTATTTGTCGGACAAAATGATAATATTTTGCACTTACATAGCATCTTTCTTCTAATGAGCTCAATATTAATTCAGTGGTCTATTTTTTTCCTTGTAATATTTTGGAAGCATTTACATGGCTAATATTTTTTCATGCAAATTTCTACTGATGAGAAACTAAACAGTATAAAAGATAAGAGGAAACTTTGTTTTCCAATTAGAGTAACAGATAACAGGAACAAACTGAAAGCAAATGTTACAGTTAATTAAGATACCTGTTGTACTTTCTATATAGGCTAGGGCATTGCAACAAATAAACGAAACAGGAAAGTATACAAATGTCCCTTGGAAGAACAATGTAAGTAATTTTGTTGGTGACACATAAGATCAGACCACAGAGTAAAATATTGCAATAGTTAATCATCTAATGAAGGATTTAACTGTGTATTATTTGGCTTATATATAATTCATTTACAAGTTTTGACTGGAAAACTATTTATATATAATAACACTTAATGTTATTCCCTAAGTATTATAATTAATATATTTAGATACAGATTTATCATGAGGTTATACATATGATTTTTTAAAAAGAACAAGTAATGTAGTTTCAAATACTGAAGATTTATGGTATCTTGATAATTTCTTTTCTAACCTTTTATCAATTCTCTAATAACTTTTAAATCCTAGAAGGAAAGTACATAGAAAAGTCAATTCCATTTGTAGCTGGTTATTAACTATTCCTAAGAAGAACATAATGAATAAATATTTTGTTTACTAGTTCTTCAACCTTATGAGTCACTCACACACAAGTAGACTCCATTTTATGATTTATAAATGGCAATGATTATACGATCTTCATCTTCCTCAGAAGAATATTGAATCAAAGGTCAAAAGCATATGAGAACTTTGGAAATATAAGTAAGAAACATATACTCAATATATTATCAGTATTAATATTAGTAAGATATTTTTAATTATTTGCCAGTGATATTTAATAGGCTTCACTTCTTATTGGATGAATGTAACTTCATTTAATGTGAATTCATTTCCAGGTTCTTGATGTCACTAATATATGGAATTATACGTCAGTGCAAAAAAAAACGAAGAAGAAGAAAGAGAGACAGGGCCAGTGTGATTCTTTCACTGGAACCTAGTTACTCTAAAAAGTTTGCCAAACTATTGAATTTTTAATTTAATAATTAATATGCACTTATTGGAAATCTACCATATCTAATTTCCTTGTCATGTTTGTCTCAGGCATTTGAAGGTAAATGTGACAGTAAACTGCTTGTCTTGGTAGGCTTTAGGGAAGAATTGGGGGACTAAGTTATCACACAAAACCTAGTTAAAAATATAAAACAAGCCACGTAGAAAATAACCATCTCTAATACAATAAGGAAAAGGTAAAAACTTCAAAGCACAACAAAATATAAAAGAGGTCCAATATAATATAAATTTGTTCTGTTTGAATGAGACAATCCGATTTGATTAATATTTTCCTAGAACTGGAGCAGAGAATAGATGTTTCTTGAAAGCTGTTACCCAGTATCCATTGCTGTCTTTGATCAAGACTTTAAAGATATTTATAGGAATTAAGCAATGTCGAGAGTTTCCTACAGTAACTTATTACACTTTTCTAAATACTATGGGATGTCGGGCCAAAGAATAAACTGCACAAATGTGTCGTCTTTATTTCTCTAACCCAGAGTTCTAACCAAGGCAAATGGCATCAAGATGAATAAAGTTGGAAGAAAGAAGGAAAGTGTTAATCCATCTGCTAAGCAGAGATATGAGGGGGCGTACCCCAAAAACCCTGGAATTTATTTTTTAAAAACTGTGTATTTATTCTTACATGTTTAAACTCCAGTCACTTTCAAAGTACTCTCCATTTGATGTAATACACCTATTGAGACACTTTGTCCACTGCTCAAAACAGTTTAAGAATTTAGAATTCTGATGACTTTTAGTGCTTCTGTTTTTTGTTTGTTTGTTTGTTTCACCTCTTCCACATCAGCAAAACATTTCCCCTTGAAGACTTTTTTCATCCGGGGAAAGAAACAAACAAAAAAGTTGCTGGGGTGAGACTGGGTGAATAGGGAGGGTGGGGCACAGAGGTCAGGCTGTTTTAGGTCAAAAACTGCTGAGCACTCAGTGTGATGTGAGCAGGTTCGCTAATAAAATCACCCATCATGAAATGGGCATTGAGAGAATCTCAAAAAAAAATGTACTGAAACCAAACACAGCCTCTCACAACAATGCCAGCTGGCACACTGATACAGATGGGTTCTAAAAGGGTCAGGCCTGTTTCCTAACCCACCAGACTGCTCATGACCCAGTCAGACCAGTTTTCCAACCTGCTGGGCTGCCTAGGACTCACTTATGCTGACTCACTTGATGGCCCAAGGCTTAATCAAATCTCTCTCTCACCTCTCAAATAGACCTCTGATGCCAGCCATAATGGGGGGTGGTCAGACTGACCTTCCTGTACCTTCGAGGTAATTAATTACTTTCAAGATAATTAATGATTACATTAAAAAAGACCAAGGAGTTTATAAAATCACTGTAATAATCATTAATCACAAAAACCCAGAACATGAGAAATTGGGTGGGTTTATGTTCCAATCTGGATATTGTCAAACACTGTGCTGCAATTGTAACCTTTTGAACAATAGTGAGGTTAGACGGAGTAATTGTCAAAGTCAGAACTAATGAACTGTTAATGGTGCTAATGGCTTCTTAACAAAGCATGAAAAATTCCTGAATAAGCCATAGTCACTGAGCTACTTCACTGCTGAGGTCAGGAGATAATTGTTTTAAATGATCTGTACTTGAATAAATAATCTTTGGCTTTATGTGTATAGCATAAAGTTTCATTCGTTAGATGAAATAATTTCTTTCTTCTGGGGGTTCTGGGCTATTATTAAGACTATCTAATAAAAGAACTGTGAAGATGATTTTCAGTTGGTCTATAGTTCTAGGACATTGAAATTAAGGAAAATCAATGTTTTCAACTCTCCCAAATTTCCTTTCTTGACCCAAGTTTAGCTCTTCTTCCCACTCAATTTCTTGTAGGGTGGTTAGTGGGGAAAGGGGAAATTTAGGAGGAGATAGCTGAAAACTAAGGATAGAAATTTAGTACCTAAATGAGGGGAAAAAAGGATATGGCTTAGAAGAAAAGGTTACATGTACTATCACAAGGCAGGAAAGCTATAAAATTTGGTAAAAATAGTGAAAGAGTCTAACTAAAGATGGTCAAAGAGAAAAAAGGTGGGGACCAAAAACCTTCATAAGGAGATAAGCTGAAAAAAAGAGTGTTATAGAGTCAATTTTTCCCTCCCAAAATTTGTATTAGAATCCCTGGTTCCCAATGTGGCTGTGTTTGGAGATAAGGCCTTTAAGAAGGTAATAAATGCTAAATGAGATCATGAAGAGGGGGCCCTGACCCAGTAAGGTTGGTGACTTATAAGAAAAGAAAGGACACTAGGAGTGCATGCACACAGAATGAAGGTCATGGGCAGAGAGAGCAATCCCAGGAGAAACCAAGTCTTGTGGCACCTTGATCTTGAACTTCCAGCCTTCAGAACTGTGAGATGATATATTCCTGATGTGTAAGGCATTCAGCCTGTGGTACCTGGTTATGGTATCCCTCACAGACTAAGACAAGGAGGATGGAAGGGATGGTACCAAATCCCCAGACCCCACCTTCCTGACTGTCCTTGTCTCCCACCTCCAGTGCACTGCCAGGCCTGCTCTCCCCACTCAGGATCAGCTTCTCCCATCCTGTCTGTGCAGGTGTTCCTCACTGATCTCCCTGCCTTCAGTTGTGCACTCTGTAATCTATTTTCCCCTACGAGAGCAGAGGACGCGATCAATGAGTTCCCATTTTTAAATTTTACCAGAATTTTAATTGTCTATGAAATCAAGTCCAAATACCTCATTTTGATGTAGAAATTCTCTAGAATTCCCTGCCCACACACTTCTCTATCTGCACAGAATACGGCTTACCCATTCTTACCCATTTTATCTGCCAAGATTCATTTTAACCAGGCAATCCTTCTATGGAAATGTTCTGGTGAATCCCTGACAACGCTCCCCAGCTGCCCTGTACTTGGTACTGTGTCTTATCCTGTCAGGTCAGTGCATTGTATTTTTATATGTCTATCTGTGTATTTTGTATCAGAGATACAAAGGGAAAAAGACTGTTACTTTACATTTTTGAATCTCCAAGTTGAAATATATGTGTATTTATACATGTATGCACATATGTGCTTATATATATACTTGAACATATGATATGCATATAAATGTACGAGGCCAATCCAGAAAGTATCCAGCCATGTACTATGAAAAATAGACATTTATTGAAGAAGATACAAGAAACATTGTACTTAGGACAATGACATCTTAGTCTCCTTCAAAGTAGGCACTTGGAACCTCACACAGTTCTCCCAATTGCCATCAGCTGCCCTGTTGTATTTTCCTGAATCTCACTGATGGTCTGAAATCTCTTCCCTTTCAAAGGTGATTCTAGTTTTGGGAAAAGCCAGAAGTCGAAGGGCACTAAATCTGGGCTGTAGGGGGGCTGAGTCACCTGGGTGATTTGATGTTTCACCAAAACACCCTGCACGAGACATGATGCATGGGTGGGTGCATTGTTGTGATGAAGCTGCCGATCAACACTTTCCCAGAGTGGCAGCCTTCTGAATCACTCGAAAAGTTTCTGTGCAGGAGTGTTCAAGCTTAACACAAAATCTTATGCAGATGCACTGTTCTCCTTGCTCAGTCATTTTGAATGCGGTGGTCACACAGTACCCATGTTCACTCAATGATGTCTACAGCCCCTACGGATTAGTGAGTTTGTCATTGTTCATGCATGTGAATTCAAGGCCACTTTCCTTGGCTGCCAGGTTACATCGATGTCGCATGAATTGTTCTCGTTGTATTAGCAATGGTTAGACTTGTTCCAGTCAGATCTTGTATGTACACATAAATGAAATATGCATTAATTAAATGTGGAGTTAATGAATAAGTAAAAAATGAAAACAATTGTACCTAACACCTGAGTAAATGGAATGATGTAGGAAACTTTTTATTGAATGATTTGTATTTTATTACAGCCACATGACACAACAGTAACTTTGTAAAAATTATTTGCAATTTTTATTTTAAAGATAAAAAGTTTTAGACAAAGAGGTTAAATACACTCAGTTTATACATAGGAGAGGGAGGATTGTGTCCTGGGTATTCTGACCCACAGTGAGATTGAAAATAATAAAAGGAGGCTCAGAGATGGGGAGGGCCATGGGGTTTTCTCCTTGCTAATATGTATATTATATATATCTCAGGTAAGAAATTCTCAGGTATTAGATATATGTACATATATATCTCAGGTATGAAATTTCCATTTCACATTGAGGTAAATTTGTCTAAGAATTTGGCTATTTTTAAACATTGTTTCTCTGTCCCTAAATTGGTAACTTGAACTTAAGTGACAGAAGCATTTCTAAAGGAGGTTCTTCTGTGAGGATTATTATTTGCTTCAGTAACAAATTCCACAGATATGTATTAATTATAGCAGACTTCCCACCCACTTTTAGTGTTAGAAATATGACGCTGAGCAAGAGGGAGCATGGGGCCAGATGATCCTGGCAAGTGAGGCAGGCACCATGCAAGCACAAAGCACCTTGTCCTAAGACCAACAAGAAGCCAGGGAATAGTTAACACCAGAGGTGACATAATAAGATTCACGCCTCGGAGTATTGCTTTGGTGACAAAGTAAGCATGCAAAGTTAAAAGTCCAGACAGATGGGTGAGGGATTTGGGGAACCTTCAAAATCTCCATCACTGGAAGTTATGTTTGTGGGTGTCCTCTTTGTGTTGGTGAAAACAGAACACGGATTTTGAAGATGAGAAGCGTAGTTGTGGAGATTCATTCATTCAGCTGCTATGTCTCTGGCACTCAGTGTGGTATGCTGGGGGAATAAAAATAAAGTAAATGAAAATAAGATAACATAGTCACTCTGAAGGAGCTCAAAGTCTAACTGAAGAGGTAAATGTGAAATGAATATAATGAAATTACAGCAGATGCTTGCATTTTGAGGAGGGGATACACCTCAGAAAGAACTAGAAATCTCTGAATTTGGATTCCCATTTGTTTAAAAATCAGCTTTTCCCTCCTCATTTTTTAAAATGTGTAGTTTTTAAAATAAAGGTGTCCCCTGGGGTCCAGGACAATCCATAAAGGAAGCCAGATACATTGCTTTCAAGTCTTGGGAAACTCTCAGACCTTGCTTCTAAACCATCATTTTCTGTTTGCAGAGTCCCCATTCATTCATATATATATTTCTTAAATTCCTTTGACTAATTTTACTTCTCTACATTTTCTTTTTTTTAAGATTATTATTTACTTATTTTTATAGAGAGAGAGGGAGGGAGAAAGAGAGGTAGAGAAGCATCAACGTGCAATTTCCTCTCATGTGCCCTTTGTTGGGGACTTGACCCACAACCCAGGCATGTGCCCTGACTGGGAATTAAACTAGTGACCCTTTGGTTTGCAAGCCACCGCTCAGTTCACTCAGCCACACCAGCCAGGGCAACTTCTCTACATTTTCATGATTCTTGTCATTACCTTTGTTCCTATGTCCACTTTTCACTTTCTGTTTGATTCACATTCTGCAGTTCCTGAGAGTGACACAGAGAGATCTGATCTGATCACTGGGGATGAGGAGGAAGGGGCCATAGGAGGAGGTTTCAGGAGGCAAATGGTGAACAGCCTAGGACGGGAATGCCTGAGAAGCTGACCACCACCAGAGCACATGGAATTATGGGCCAGAAGATTTAAAATAAAAGGAAGGCAGAGACTGGCTCTTGGGCTGTCCTCCTTGAGGATGCCTAGATGCTTATGCTGCAGCTGTCTGCATTTCCCAAAGGATAGTGTTTGGGATGTATTTTTGATAGAAGAAACTCTAGGAGCAGCCTAGGGTTAGGCTGGTCAGGCAGAGGGTGGCAGGGTCATTCTTCTCTGGGTACTCTACGTGAGACAGGCTCTGAGGCAGAAGCCTGCCATTCTTCCAAAATTGTGTAGCTTTTGTATTTTACGTTGTTTTAGTTTAGAAACTAATCCTATAGAAATAAGATAATTAAAAATTGACAGGGGGAATGACAGGAGAACTCAGGAGATAAAGACTTTAGCTTTAATTGATATGCTTAAGTGACTAATGCATGTGGAAAGCTGTTATTCCAGAATTTTGCAGCTTTTGAGTAAAGACTCCTTTCCTTTATCACCAAACTTTGCTCCTGCACTTTGCCTGGAGGGTGACGGTGGGCAGCAGGACCCCACTTGCTCTTCGGTAACAAGGCCCCTGTTGTATATCTGGACCTACTTCTAGTTTCTGGAACCCTAATTCAGATAAAGCTCCAAGACACCAGCTTGATAGCTGGGAGATTTGTACAACTATGAAAACAGAATTCAATTGTTTACTAATATTTCAAGGTTCTTAAGGTGTCAGGAAAAATTTCTGATAATGAAAAGGAGAGATAACCCAATATTAAAACCAAAGTTCCAAGAAAGCATTCTACAGTATGAATTATGTGTGTGTTTGCATAGATACATATGTGCGCACAGTATAAGAAAGGATACAGGGACAGGAAACACCTTCATTTAAAAAAATTCCTACTCCTCATTAATGCAAATAAGGTTGCCAATAATAGAAATGTTTAATGAGAAATACAGGTCTGTGCATTATATAAATGAACCTGTGGAAAGGGCTGCTGTACTCGTTTGGGTTTAATTCTTTATGTTCTTTCTTTCAAATGACTATGTAATGAGTTCCCATTTACTGCCTAATACATAGTTTTTATGACTTTCTAAAGCAGAAGGGAAATTTTATGTATTCATTTTTACTTCAGGAGAAAATCATTTTGATATTATATCTTTAAATTTGAGGTGCTGTTGAGGTATTTATAAAGATAAGGTAAACTATGTAGAAGTTTCTTTATTTATACTTTAAGAAAAGACAGAAAAAAATAATAGACACCCCCAGACAGTCTTTGGTGACAGTACAGGGCAGTGTGACCAGCATTAAATTGGACGGAAAAAATTTAAACTTTAGCCCATGCGAACTACTTTGTAGTTGTTAAGATAAATTGTTTCCTTTTGATGAATCTTTTTCCTACCTATAAAAAAGAACTTGGGTGGGTCTATTTCTAAAATCTGTTAAATTAGGAAATCAAATGATCGATCTATTCAGTTAATTATCAACTACCTATCCAACTATCATCTACTGAGGCTATGCAGATTAACTGTCTACATTCAGAACCCAGAATCCATTCAAGCATTGTTTATAAAAAACAAAACAAAACAAAAAGAACCCTGACTTCCAGAACTATTGAGGAAGAAGGATGTGAACTTGATTTAAAGGCTGAGTAAAAGTCTTAAATCTACCAATTACCGGGCCCCTAATGGTTTAGGAGCCCCCCGGATCAATGCTATACAGCAGTAAGCCATTTTTCAAAAAGTACTGCTATTGGAATGGGATTTTGTTTCAGCTCCAACACACAAAGAGTTTGGAAGTCATAACTCCTGTCATTACAAGGAAAAAGAAATAAAACTAAAAATAAACTATTTTTATGAGGCCACTCAGAGAACCGAGGTCACGAGATATTGCTACCGGATAATCTGGAGAAAGAGAATTACACTTGAGATTGATTTACCTAGTGGAGACCTCCCAGAGACATGAACTTGCAGACCATGTGAGTGGTAATGCTGATGGATTGCTGGAGGCTTAGCGTGGGTGAGTTTGAGAGGGAGAGACTCTTGGGTCCCTGGCTTTGATGGTAGGGAGGGCTATCCATTTGTCACCTCTACCTCCAACTCTGCACCACCCCAACCAAGTACTCATGATAAAGGTCCTAGAAAACTCTCCTCTGGTTTCAGGAAAGGGGAGGGGGAAAGTAACCATTTTGAAATACTGCAATCATAGCATTTTGCACACAGCGGCCTATGCTCTCCAAGGGAACTGACTTGACTGAGCCTATCTACCTAAAGGCTGAGTAAAAGTCTTAAATCTAACAATTGCCATGCCCCTAACAGTTTAGGAGCCCCAGGATCAATGCTACATATCAGTAAGGTAAATCTACCATCACCTACCTGAAGGTAGTTCCCTCTAGCCTTCCTGTCTTATGTCTGGAGAGAAGAATGAAGCTAGGAAATACCAACGGTTACAGCCCAGGGACACAGGCCCATTAAATGGCTATGATTTAATCATAACATTATAAAATACCATCTGCCCCATTCTTTACCACTGTTATCAACAAGGCTCCAGTATAATAGTGAATTACAAAAAAAAGAGAAAAAATTCAGGCTCTATTTAAGAGGATATTCTTAGACAGACCCAAAGGAAATGGGTGAAACAAAGACAAAGCAAAGAAAAAAGAACATTGGAGGAAAACGGAGTCTCCGGCAGAGGCACAGCAGCCAGTAACCAGGGAGCTGCTAGCCGGATGAGCCTAAAACCTCGCACGGGGGTGCGTTCGTCTCAGTCCCCATTACCCAATGTATTGTGTCAACTTTCAACAAATAATCAGAAGGCATGCTATAAAGCTAGGAAAAAAAAACACAGAATGAAGAGGCGAAGCAAGCATAAGAACTGGACTCAGATAGGAAACAGATTTAGAATTATCAGATAGATTTAAAAATAATTGTGATTAGTGTGTTAATGGCTCTAATGGTGGAAGTTGACAACATAAAAGAACAGATGGATAATGTAAGCAGAGAGATCAAAACTAAAAGAAAAAACACATTTGGCGATAATGCTAGAAATCAATATCACTCTAACGGCAGTGAAGAATGCCTTTGATGGCCTCGCCAGTAGGCTGCACAGAGCCGAGGAGTCAGTGAACTTGAGAATATATCAATGGAAACTTAGCCAAGTGAATTGCAAAGAGAAAAACGAATGAAAAATAATAGAACATAATATCCTAGAATGGTGGGGCAATTACAAAAGATGTGACATACAAGTCATTAGAAAGCTAGCATAAGAAAGAAGCCATACAAGAAAATACATGAAGTTATAATGGCTAAGTAGTTTTCAAAATTAATGAAACAGCACACCATAGGTATAGAGAGCTCAGAGAACACAAAGCAGGGTACATCTTAAAAATTCTACATCTCTGCGTATCGTATTTACATGGCAAAAAAGAAAATACTGCAGGTAGTGGTAGGAGGTGGGGTGACCCAGAATACCCCACCAGTAGAGAAGAGGAAGAGTTACACTAGAATTCTCTTTATAAACTATGGAGGCAGGCAGAGGGTTGAGTGAAATATCTACAGTGTTGGAACGCCAGCATAGAACTCTATATGCAGCAACGTTATCCCACAGATATTAAGGTGAAATACTTTCTTAGACAAAAATCAATGTACTTGTCACTACTAGACCTGCCTTGTGAGAAACATTAAAAGAAGTTCTCCAAAGAGGAGGGAAAACAATCTAGTTCAGAAATTCAGACATACAAGAAGAAAGGGTATTAACGAAGGATGAAATGAAGGTAAAATAAAACATTTTATTTTTCTTATTAATTGATCTAACAGATAAGTGTTTGTACAAATAATAGTAGCAGCAATATGTTAGATGGTTACAGCTTATGGATAATTAAAATAAATGACAGCAACATTATAAAATACGAGATGAAGAAGTTGGGAGTACTTTATTGCTGTCAGTTACTTGTTCTATCCAGGAAGAAAACCATAATTTAAAAGATGGCTTGGTTAGTTGTACATGTATATTGCAAACTCAAAGGCAGCCACTAAAATAAGTAAAAAAGGAAGTATAATTAATTTGTTAAGAGAGGAGTAAAAATGGAATCGTACAAAGTATTTGATTAAAACTAGAGACAACACAGAAGGGATGGAGTGGGGAGGACTGAATGAAAGGAGGTGAAGGGATGAGCTAAGGAACATACACGAATAGCCCATGGACATAGACAGCAGCGCGGAGATGGCTGGAGGGAAGGGAGGGTGCGGCCAGGGGGTAGGTGGGCAATGGGGGAGGGAGAAGGGGAACATTCGTAACAATGTAAACAATAAAAAAAGAAGAAAGTAAAAGGCATGTTTATTTCAAAAAGTAAAAATAAAACTGGAGACAGTAGAAAAAGTGAAGAAGACAAGAAAAGAAACAAAAGATAGGGCAATAAATTAAAATAACAGTAACAAATAAGGTAGATATTAATCTACCATATTAATAATCAGTTTAAACATCAACAGTATAAATACATGAGTAAAAGAGAAGAGAATGCCAATGTATATAAATAATAAGACAAAACTATCTGTTGCCTAATGAACCCATTTTAAGTACCAAACACCATCAGTAAAGGTATAGAGAAGAAATACTATCATTTCTGACAAAATAAACTTCAGAGCAGGGAAAATGATCGGGGTAGAGAGGGATTAATAACAAAGGGATCCGTTCACCAAGAAGACATAAGAATTCTTAGTGTAAGTGCTTTATAAGCAGGTATCAAAATACATGAGGCAAAAATGGATGGAACTGCAAGGAGAAATATTGTGTTGGCTATAAAAGTCTGTGTGTTTCTTTTTCTGTAAAATAAAGGACACATTTTTCACTTTCACCAATAACTTTATTGATTTGGGTATTTTAAGTATGCCGGCTATCTCCTATGTAGTGTAACATTGATTGTTCTTAATTAATGCCTTGATTTGATCGCTATCAACTTCAACTGCTCTATCCAACCGTGGAGCATCATCCAGAGAGAAATCTCCAGCACAGAACTTCTCAAATCACTTCTGACACCTTTGATCAGTCCAGCACCTTCTCCATACACTGCATCCATCTTATTTTGTGTTTCTGTTGCATTTTTACCTTTCTTGAAATAATAAAACATAATATTCCCCAAATGTCAATTATTTCTTCCATCATCAATATTAAAATGGCTACACAAAAAATCACCAATGTTGAAACGTTTTTTTAAATGCACATTGATATGACAGCTGTCACAGTACAGTCTAACAAAATTGTTTCAAATGAAGTTAAAGACAACGAAGCACCACTAGGTCCATCATATGGAAAAAAACAAATGAACTTTTTGGCCAACCCAATAGATGAATTGTATATTGTAGTTGAAGACTGTTAACACATATCTATCAGTAATTGACAGTTTCAGTAGGCAGAAAGTCAATAAGAAAATAGATTAGCTCACAAGCACCATCAGTTAAATGGAGATAACTGACATCTATAGAATTCTTCAGACAAGAGCAGCAGATCATAAATTCTTCTCAAGCTCACATTGAACGTTTACCGAGTTAGATCACATCCTGCGCCATGAACGTACCTCAACGAATTAAAATAGAAATAATACAATGTATCTAAGACCTCATGGTTTTAAACCAGAAATCAATAACAGAAAGGTATTTGGAAACCTGGTGTCCACCCCCTGCAACAAGAACTTGAAGATTCACAACACACATCTAACAAAGTGTGGTTCAGAAAAAAAAAATCTCAATAGCATGTATAAATTATTGTGAATTAAATAAAATTTCTGTTTAATCTAGCAAAATAATTTTTAAATCTATCAAATTCTGTGGGCTTAAATAAAAGCACTGCTTAGAGTGAAATTAATATCATTGAATGCATATACTAGAGAAGCAAAAACTAAAGTCAATAATATAATCTTCCACATTTAAAAAAAACTAGGTAAAAAGATCAATTAAGCCTAAAGCAAGTAGGAAAAAATAAAATAATAAAAATTGGAGCACAAGTAAATGAAATTAGAAAGAGGAAATTAATAGAGATATCAATGAAAACAAAAGCTGGTTGTTTGAAAGATCAATAATACAAATAAACCTCTAGTCCCTCTAGACAAGAAAATAAAAGGAGATAAATGATTCTAAAGTTAACAAGGAAATTAAAAAACCTCTGAATAACCAGCACAACTGAAAAAGAACGAGTTGGAGGTATGACATTACCTAATTTTAGGACTTACTGTAAAGCTCCAGTGATTAGGACAGCACGGTATTACCAGAAGAATAGGCAGATAGATCAATGGGACGGGCTAGAGAGTTTAGGTGGGGGGATCCGCTCAGATATAGTAACTGATCTTTACAAAGAAGTTGAAGCAATACATCAGAGAGAAAGAATGGTCTTAAAAAGATAGTGTCAAACAATTGAACGTCATATTTAAAAAAAATTGAGTCCTGACACGGACCTTAAACTTTTTACAACAATAACTCAAAATGGATCGTAGACTTAAATGTAAAAATATATAAAACATAAAAATTCTAGATTAGAGAAATTTAGAGATAACTTAGGTGGCCTTCAGTTTACTGGCGACTTATTTAGGTACAGCATCAAAAACATGATTCATGATAACTAATACAAGGGATTATGTTAAAATTAAAACCTTTTGTTCTATAAAACATACTATTAAGATAACAAAAGACAAGCCAGAGAACAAGACAAGTTGTTTGCAAAAGAACATATGTGATAAAAGACTTGCATCCCAAAATAAAAATAACTCTTAAAATGTAACAATAATAAAGCAATTTAATTGGAAATGAATAAAAAATCTGAACAGATACCTCACTAATGAAGATACACCAAAAGTAAATAAACTTATGAAAAGATGGTCAATGTAATTTTTTCATTAGAGAATTGCAATGAAAACAAGAATTACAACCACATACCTATGGGCTAAAATAAAAAAGAAGCAAACAAACCAAGTCACAGTGAGTATGCCCAGTAACAGAATCTCTCTTTTATTCATTGTTCGCAGCAATGGTCCACTTTGAAAGTCTGTTGGAGTTTCTTACAAAGCCAAACCTGGTCTTAACAAAAGATCCAGCCATCACACCCCCTAGGTATTTACCGCAAGTGGGTTGAAACCTTAGACACTCTTTAAAACAGCCCTATTCAATAGATGAATGAGTAAACAGACTGTGTACACCCATACAATGGAATATTTATTATTCAGTGCTAAAAAGAAATGAGCTATTAAGCTACAAAGAGACACTGAGGAATCTCAAATGCATACTAATAAGGGAATGAAGTTGATCTGCTTCCCTTCCTCCCTTCTTTTCTTTTTTTCCTGCTCTCAAGAGCTTGTTCACTTGCTCGCTTGCTGTCTCCTGCTCTCTCTCTCTCTCTCTTTCTCTCCCTTCTCTGCTGCCTAGACTATCTCACAGCAGAGAAAGCACATCATATTAGATTCGGTTTCCTCTTTTTACAGAAAGGCACCAATGGATCATTAGTATCTCATAGGTGGGACAAAAATGAAAAAAAAATATTTGTGGAAACCCAAACATTCAAGAAGTAATTAGTCAAAAGTACTCAATATATGAGAACAAACATACTGAGATAAAATGTCTACTTGTTGGAAGAAATCCTCCTGGTTTTAAAGACATCTAGAGGAGGTTTTTAGGAAGTATTGAGCTGCCTTTCACCTCCTACATGAAGGCAAAGGTGTAAGTGCGTGTAAGAGAAAGAGAGAGAGGGAGAGGCTGTGGGGCAAGGACCAGGGCTAGGGAGAGGGAAGGGGGATGCTGTAGCCAGGAGTGGCTGAGAGGAAAGGTATTCAAAGTTCAGAATTGGGGAACCTTAGTATTTAGCACGAGGTCATTGAGTTTTGGGAGGGGAAGCTTCTAGGACGGATATGTGGATTACATTTACATTATCTCTCTCTTTTGATCTATCATTTTCTGGGGTAGCTTTTGTAGGGTGATAGGTTGCTAATGAAAATAGAGCCTATCTAGCCAGTAGATATTGGGGCATCGTGAATGCATAAAATTGCATCTTAGTGAATTGATAAACCTAGATACATTTTTTTCACATAAATTATACATCACAATGCACAGACAAGAAATTTGCTGTTGAGAGAAGGCAAAATGATGCCAAACATACACATAAACACAAATGACACACACACAAATACATATAGTTTCTATTTTTAGAAATGAATGTGGGCTTAAATCAGTATATTATTAAGTTTAGAATGACACATCTGTTTTCCAATTTAATTGAACAGGTAAATATAATCTAAGTAATAAATTTCCTTGGATATTTCCAGTGTTTTCCATTGTGAACTACTATGAGATTGGCATTTCTATAAGATCTGGAGATTAAATGGTAAAGAAGGAAAGGCCCTGCCTTCTAATCTTCATTCAAAAGGAGACAGTCAGGGAATTGGCTAGCCAAACTTGGATGTGATATCTATAATAGGTTAGCTGAAAATATTTTATTGTGTTCAAGCAGATATCTGAGAATACATATTTAACAGAGTAAAGTTCCTGAATGACTGCTAATTTTCAGGTTTTGGCTGAAAGGCTTATAGCACAAAACCAAGTATAGTATCCTATGTATGCATTGTAGTAGATGGAACTGGAGAACGAAAATTCAGACGTGATGCAGGTTCTGTCCCCAGATGCTTAATGGGAAGCACCCATTTAATGTTTTATATATATAAGATTATATATATAACACATATATAAATAAATATACATTTTGGGAGCCCCCAAACGGAATTTATTTATTAAAAATAGTGTATTTATTCTTACATCTTTAAACTTCAGTCACATCCAAAGTACCCTCCATTTGATGCAGTACACTTACTGAGACTTTTTTCACTGCTCAAAACAGTGTTTGAAGTCAATTTTCATGCCTTTTAGTGCTTCTGCCATTTTTTGTTTCTCCTCTTCCACATGGGGAGCACATTGCCCTTTGAGGACTTTTTTCATCCAAAGAAACAAACAAAAGAAGTCACTAAGGGCAGGATCAGGTGAATAAGGAAGGTGGGGCACAAGGGATGTACTGTTTTTGACCAAACACTGCTGAATACTCAGCACAGTGTAGACAGGTCTACATATAAATCACCGGTCATGAAAAGGGCAAATGGGTTGAGTCTTCAAAAAAATTCACTGAAGCTGAATGCAGCTTCTCACAACAATGCCAGCTAGCGTACTGATACAAATGGATTCCTAGAACCCTCACCTAGCAGGGGAAGCCTGTGCTACACGGGCCCATCCTCCAGAAGATAATTCCATTTCAGGGGCATATATAAGTTTGCAAACAGTGGAAATGCAAACAATGTTGAGTTTAGAGAAAGAAGGAGACCTAGAGCCCAGAGGGGGAACATTGCATGGAAGTATGAGAACTGAGACCTCCCTTTGTAGTAGAAAATTAAAAGTGTACTTAGAGATTGAAGCTGGCACTCTGCATTAGCCCCTGCTGGCTCCCTGCTGGCTTCCTGACTTCAGACTATCTGTTCCGGACCTCTGATAACTCCCCGCTGGCTTCCAGGGCTCCAGACGACCACCTGTTAACTAGTTGACTTTTTGTCTCGGACTCAGTTAATTTCTTACTATC
>PVKM010031772.1:0-16678 GCA_004027735.1 Carollia perspicillata | reverse complement strand
GCTCTCTATGTGTACAGGTCCTGGTCAGGTGTCCCAGGTATTAGCCCGGCTTGCTGAGGTGCCTGCAGAGTATGGTCACGTAGCAGATACGTGACATGGCCAAGATACTAAACATGGCTCCAGAGGCAGCCCTAAGCTTGGCAGGGGCAGCATACCCTCAAAAGAGGAGCCGGCCAGACAGCCTGTCCTCTCCTGACAGAAAGCGACTCCCACCTGGGCAGGCTCAGACACTATTGCCCAAAATGTCCTGGGGCTCATCTGGGCCATGTCGCTAAAGGTAAAGGAACTGGCATTTGGAACAGAATGACTGGTTGCTGCTCAGGAAAACCCCTCACATAGCAGGGCGCTTAGCCCCTGGCCCACCCGGGAAATGCCGCAAGGCAGCCGCCACCGAAGCAGCCCTCACGGCTGGAAGCGCCTCCTCAGGGAACAGGGATGCATCCTGTTGAAAAGCGATGCGTCTAAGTCTATACTTTTCAAAATACCAGGTGTGGGTCCCAGAGCAAGGTCAAATAGCATGAGCTTTGACCACAAGACCCACCTCTGGGCCCATGCAGCCCTGAGCAAACGTCTGAACTGCCCTGAACTGTGGTCCCTCACCATCCCCAACAAAAATGCATGAAGTGAAACCTTTCCCCACAGACTCCTTGTGAAGATGGAGAAAATGTGGTGCTAAGGTGGCCAATAGGGAATGTCTGGTTTTGTAGGCCAAACAGTTGACTGTCAGCAGTTTCCAAGGGTTCAAACCAACCCTGAATGACTTTAGCACAGTGCCTGGCGTGGACCAAAATAAAAGCAGGAATCCCATAGGGCTGCCAATTAAACTTGGACTGTGCAAAATACAATTTAAAAGAAAAGCAACTTCCAGGTAAGATCATGGTGTCCCACCCCCTGGTCTTGGACAGAGAGCGCAGGCCGCTCACACGGCCTTTGGGGGAATTTTAATTCAACACCATCTGTGACAGCTCATGACAATTGGAAGAGCAAAAAGAAGGTACTGTCCCAGCAGAGCCTTGGAGCATGGTGGCCATCTGTCCTCTGGTTCTGGAAGGTGCCAGAGAAAGCTATTATGTGCGAGGGCTGCGGCCTTCCTCCTCTCTCCACCGAGCGGCCAGCAGGGCTGGGCTGGTGGCTGAAGGCTTTGCGGACTTGGAGACGGCTTCCCTTTTTGCTTCAGCCCCACCCATCGCATAATTTTACACGAACAATAACTTCTATTTCCATCTCCCCAAGGCCCTGGCCTGTCGCTTGCATACAAACAGTGCCCTCTGGCCCTCCACCTGGCCGGTGGCCGGGAAAGCGCAGACAAGACGGGCCACCTGGCTGCAAAGCAGGAAGATTTTTCTCAGCACCTTCCACCGGCCGTCAGTTTTTACCGTATTTCGCCATGCATAATGCGCAATCACGGTTTTGGCCCAAACTTTCAGGAAAAAAATCTTTGATTTTAATTTTTTAATTCAATTTTTTATTGATTTGTAAGTTCAACAAAACCGATTATCACATTCCGGGTATTGTTTTGCATATGGATATCATTATTCTCTCCTTACACTTTTAACTCATACGCATAAATTAAAGAATTTAAAACATTTATATAGATATGGAATTACTGCTATCCATATATATTGTGCATCCTTATTTTTCCCTCAAAAATTTGGGCCAAAAAGTGCATATTATACACAGCAAAATACAGTAATTGAAAGGTAAAAGAGATGTTAATTATCCGTTAGCAAATCCCAATCTCTCCTCAGACAAGGAAATCAATGTGTTCCAGAAAGCCCTGGATAATCCTTTCTTACAGTCTAGGAGGCGGGTGATGAAAGTATACTCGTATCCCACTCTGGCTTACGGAAACGCGGATTTGTGGGCAGCCGTGGCCACACTTGTTGGCCAGGCTCGAGATTTAAGGGCTGCATTACAAACAACCTCAGGAGCACGGGCCCCTAACCCCGGCGGGAAGGGCAGCTGTTGGCATGCTGCTGACGAGATGGGTTTTCTCCACGTGCAAAGGTGGCTGGAGCTCAAAGAGAATTCTTCCCAGGTGGGAAGACAGGGCGTTTCTCCTCACTTGCACCCTCCCAGTGAGCCACGGGCCGAGCTGCCCAGTCCAGCACCAGGCCTTCGGACTGCCCTCATTGTGTTACGGGCACCTTGTGATTCCTGCCCAGAGAAGCCCTCCCTCTGAGATAGCGCCCCCCTTGTCCAGAGTAGGCATTTTCTTTCCCTCTTTTCTTTCCTTGGAAGGAAAATTGAACAGGTAACTCTTACTTGGTAAGAGCAAGTCAGCCAGCCACTGAGAATGGGAAGGGGGAGAGGTCAAAGGCGCTCAGCTCCTCAGATGAAGCCTGGCTCCCACGTAGCCATCCACATCCGACTGGCAACCCGCTGGGAGGCCATCCACCACCCCTGCCCACACACATTAAAATGTGGGTTAAATCTAGTAAAAAAATTTTTTTTCATTTGCAAGACCCCAACGTAGGTTGTGTTTTAGCTCTTTCCCTGAACCACAAGCACATTTTGAGGTCACAGAGCTGAGGAAAGGGGTGAGGGGGAAGTTTCGCCAAAGGTCCAGCCAGAGACAGCAGCGCCAATCCACTGCCGTCGAAGAGCCCTTTCCCTCTGCGCGGGGGGAGACACGTTTCCAACCGGCCTGTGTCTCTGCATGCATGAGCCCCGGGGTAGAATCAGAGAATCAAACGTGGAAAAATTGGAAGAACAAAGAGTGGTGTGTAGGATTCAGGGTGACACTGAGGTCTTACTTTATCATATCCCCTAATGCCTTACAATGAGTGACTTGGAAACCATGGACACTGGACCCACCATTGGGGAGGACTGGGAGGTACAACCGTCTCATCTGAGTGGTGTCCTCCCTGGGGGCAGAGAGAGACCCATTCGCAGCCAGCGAGGTGGCTCCTATAATGGAAACTAGTCCTGGGAAGAAGCCAAAAGTTCCTGGGCACAATGATGCCAGGGCTTATTGTGCAGCAAGGGACGACAACAAGGTAATGAGTGCAATAGAAGCAACATCCCTTTCCTTGGGTGTGGCCGACTGCCTTGTCTCCAAGAAGAAAGAGCGCCCACCATGTCCCTGCTTTGCAGGTAAGCTAGGAAAGTCGAGAGTGAGACCAAAGTATAGGCGGGGTCAGCCTTCCTGGGCACCCCTAGGGAGCGTGCTGAACCTGCCACCTGGGGCCCCGGCAGCAGCAGGAGTCCCCGGGAGCATCCGGCCCAACCTGGAGGTGCCTGGGATTCTAGACTCGTGAAGGGACCGCTGTGAGAAAACTCAGCCTTCCTAAGGGGAGGGGAGGAGTCTCCTGAGACCCAATTCATCCTTCCATGAAAACACAATATGCCTCCCTCTTCATGCAGCAGAGGTTGGAATAAACAAACGACAAAGCCCTCAAGATAAAGACAGCAAGAGCCCCCACACCTTGTTGGGATCTGACACAAAAGTCCAGAGCCCCTGCCCCGACGATCACTACAACCAGGCCCTGCATAAGGTAGACCAATGCCCCCCAAACCAAATGAAAATGAGTTTTTGACGTTCGAATGGATAGAACTCTGAAAAATGTGACTGCTCCAACTTCAACGTGTATTTCCTTCTTGCCGTTCATGCCCTGTATCTTTATAGCACAACTTCATAAAAACTCTACAAACTAAAACTTGGCACATCACCCCGCTCTATCATACAGGCCTTAATTTTACATTACTCTCAACTTACTTGGGCAACTCCCTCACACAAACCACAAAAAAAGGAAACAACAAAGGAAAAAAAGCCTACAACATCTTATGTCAAAGAAGGTGATGCTTTCAAGGTCAGGAAGTCCAGTGTCCTAAGTGTGGGACACAACACTGGAGGGACTCACAAGAGCCTCGTGACCCACAAAGGTTAACATTCCTTGCCCTTCACAGAAGAGAGGGCCCATTTTACTGCCCCAGGAAGGGTGCGGGAGGGGCTCATTCATTCATTCCATGTCCCAGGCATGAATACTCAGCACCCACGCAAGCGATATTTACTGAATACACGTCATGGGAAAAGCCGTGAGTTAGCCAGCATCTCGGGTGCTTCTAGAATGCGGGAGACAGGACTTCATCCTCAAAAGCCAACATCCCATTGGTGACAGCAGAACACCCACAAACAAGTGCAGTTCAACATTAAAATTGCAAAAGAGAGCTATAGACGGTTAGGTTGCTATGTGGATTTTTTTCCTGAAAAAGTTTTAAAAACTTGAGCCAAAAAAGGTCAAAGATTACAACCAATACCTACGCATCTTTGACCTCACTTCACCAACTGCTAACACAGTTCCACATTTGCAGCTTCCTCTCTCTCCCTGTCATTTCAAAGTAAATTGAAGTCATTATAACACGCCATCCCAAAATGTTTCCTCCCCAAAAGTTCCTTCTAAGAAAAGGGATATTTTCTACATAATTTGAATGTCATTTTCATACTCTCCAAAAATAAAATTGATACATAACATTATTGAGTACACAATGCCTACCCACACCCTGGGCAGCGGAGACCCTCTCAAGGCATAGACGTGTTTAATCATCATGCCTCTTTCGTCTCATTTTACCTAGAAGAAACCCCTTGTCTGTGTTTTTGTTTTTACGTTTGTTTTCACTTGTAACGTACGTTTTGAGAGTCCAGGCCAGCCGTCCCGCAGAGCGTGCTATAGTCCGAACTGGGCTGACCGTGTCCTCGTTGCCAGATCCGGGGTGAACCCTGGGCCAGAGTGCTGGATATTTGATGTCCTTCCCTTGCATCAGAGCAGGAGCCCATGATGTCAGCTTCTCCAGTGACCCTGATGACAGATGACTGGGCTGGGAGGGAAGTTTCCCCTGGCCATTAATAATAACCTAGGGAGCATCACCCTGAGGCCGTGTGACAACACGGTCCCCAACCACTCTTCACCTCATGATTTCACCTGACTCAGGGACAGTGGTGACTGCAAAATAATGATTTTTTTCCTAATTCCAGCGTTTTCCACTTGACACTGTCTCCTCCGTCTTGTTCCGTTTTGCACTGGCCACAGGGATGCGAAGGAGGTGGGGGCTCCCCCACTGAGGCGATACAGGACACCTCAGAAGGAGATGGCACTGGAGACACTGGAGAAAACTGAGAAATTTCCACTTGGTGCCTCATATTAGAAAAAAGGATCCTGCAAATCCAGACGGAGTGTCCTGGCTGGGCTTGGTGACGGTGATACTCCTTTCTCAGTCTGCTGGTTTGTGCAGACACCCAGGTGAGGAGTCACGTGGGGGGAGGTGGGACTAGAGCTGTGTCCACAGTCGGGGCACCAGGTGGCCGGGGAAACAAGAGGAGGTCGGGCTGTGGCCTTGGGCACCTTGGCTCATCAGGACCCAATAACCCTGAGTTCCTCAGACACGCAGCTGTAGGGCACGTGTGCTTAATACAGCGTCCCAAAGTGACAATGTTGGACATTCAGGGGAAATAGACAGCTTTATATTGAAATAAACAGGCGTCTGATAAGCATACAAATCATATGCAAAATGTGAAACTGAAATACGAGATCTATACAAATGTTTTCATGCCTTCGGTAAGCCATCCCAGGTCACCCCCCAGAGGCCCAGGGACACGCACCTTCTCTCCCTGCTGCCAGGACAATGTCGAGAGGAATGTCCAAGAGACACGGTCCAATGACAGTGCAGCAATGAGTGGCCACAAGTGTCAGGGCCACGGAGGAAACACAGATCATAGGAAGACTTGATTCTACAAAAATGAATGGAAAATTGACTGACCATTGACTACTTTGAAATCAATATACAGTCCCCTGAAGGGAGAACTACTCACAGTTAATCTGTAAACCCTTCATTTCCTATAAAACCATTATTGGGAGAGAGGGCTCTGACCTGGGCTCCCGGGCCCTGCCCTGGAGATAACAAGAACTCTTCGTGGATCGTGTTAGTAAAGAGAAAATCGGCTCTAGCTCTTTTAGGGTTTAATTTTAGGGTTCCTTTTTTAGGGTTCAAGTTCTATATTTTGCAGAGAGAAAGAACACTTAAAAAAAAAAACCAATCGAACAGAAGAAGCATTCCAAAATCCTACCAGGATTTGGAATCTGGCCCATCATTTTATAAAACAGAAAAAATAAATCAATGCTTTAAATAGAACAAAATGAAGTCATTCTTTTTATGGAATTTTTGAAAAGTCCAAACTCTGAGGATTCAGATTTTGAGTTTATAAAGTGAAAACCAATAAAGCCTGTTAAGTGTAGATCTTTATAAAGTGGAAACTATGCTAATTTTTATCATTACGGAGTAGGAGACTTCTTTGGGTCCACCTGTCCATTTTAACTCTGAGAGCGCTTAAATATTTAGTTTATTGCCTCTTTGGAACCGAAGTCTCAGCAGCTGAAATTTTAATGATGTTGGAAAACACACTGTGCTCACCTCGCCCGCTGTGCCCGCGGAGGGCGTTAGGTAACAGACCTCATGCCCGCGGAGCAGACCGGTTCACTCCAAGAACCCAGAGCCTGAATTGCACTCAGAGCAGCTGGTCACCCAGCTCCTGGGTCCTTCCCACTAGGGACATGTGTCAGGACCCGTGCAAGGTGAACCACAGCATGTAAAATCCCAGCGCAAAACCAGCGAACCCTAAACCCAGTCTCAACGGAGTCTTTCTTGTACTTTCTTTCCTACGATTTATCAGTTTGTAGCTGCGTATTTACTTGTGTCTCCCCAACTAGACTGGAAGTTCCGTGGGGCTGGGGATCATGCTCCCTGCCTGCACCTAAGTACCCAAGACAAACAAGTACTGTAGGAATGAAGACATAAATGCATGAATGGCTCCCATGTAACAGTCCTGTCGGACGGTTTCCCTCCTTGCCCAGGCAGTGGTTACTTGGTGACTGGTCTACAGCCCAGCTGGACTTCTATTTAACCAACTGAGTAGGCTCGAGACTCTGGCTTCCTGTAAACACAGTCATACATCCAGCTAGTGTTCCTGAGCCCCACCATGTCCCAAGTACTACGGCAGGAGCTGGGGGTGTAAAGACCAACAGGACGCAAACAAATGCACATACACCAACCAACGCCAAGCCTGCAATCACCGTTCCTTCTCAGATGCAAGCACCTTAATGCTTTCACTCTTAGAACACAAGATGGAAAAAGAGAGAAACTATAAACTTAAGAAGAACAACAACCTTGACTCACCAATATCTTGGCCCGGAGGGGAGTGAGCTCTCTGATTTCACCCCCTGCAGCCCTAAATTTTCCTCTCCTCCAGGCAGCAGACATTAACAGTGACCCCTAAATGTCTTATACATAGGGACCCTCAGCAACCAAATAGCAAATGGCTTTGATCTCCAACGCCAGCTCCTATTGACTGGTAGCTGTGGGCTGAGAAGCCCCTACTGGGTCACGCAGGAAAGGGCCACCATCAATTACTGATGTCTGCCATGGGTGCCATACGCCACATTCTTCCAGTCCTGCCCTGGGCTGCAGACATCACTCCAGGGCTGACATGAGGAAGGTCAGAGGAGCATTTTCTGGCCCTGCCTTAGCACGATATTGGGCCCGCAATGGGTGCTCGAGAAAATGTAATTAGGTTGATTCATTTCCGTTCCAGTGGTGCTCGCTTGGTAAGTTCCCCCTGACCCCGGCCTTCTGGACCATTTTGTAGCTGAGGAGTGAGTCCATGGAGGGTGACAGGTCTGAGGGGAGCCACAGTGCAGGTGGCCTGCCCTCTGGTTCTCGCTTACGATTGTCTGGTAGAGTAGCGTTCCTCTAAGTCGTCCAACGCGTGCAACAGAGCCCAAGACATTCCTGAGATTTAAGTTACACCCAAGAGATTCCCTGTGACGCCACCCCCTGCGACACACAGCCCTGCCATGCCATACGATCATTCATTCACCCGTCAGCAGGTTCTGTAAAGACAGGGATGATTTCCAACTTATTTTTGTTTCATTAACCCCAGAACAGTGCCTGCTACATAGCAGGTTCTTATTAAATGTTAACTCAATAATGGACTGAAAATCTTGCAGCAAGAAATGGACATTTGGCTCAATGGCATCGTCTGGATATTTGAACCATTCCTGACGACAGGTCATGTTGCAGAGCAGTGGAAAGACCGAGGCGAGACATCTCCAAGTTGGGAAGAAAAAGATAAATTCTGTTCAATGTGAGGCAGGAAAATAGTTACATTATAACTACTCCTTGTTATACATTTTTTTCAAAAATAGCACAAATGCTATGATGTTTAAATATATAAAAAGCAACTATGGGGAAGTCAACAACAACAAAAAAAACACAAAGAACCCAATTTTTTTTAAAGATAGCATTTATTTACTTATTTTTAGAAAGAGGGGAAGGGAGGGAGAAAGAGAGGGAGAGAAGCATCAGTGTGTGGTGGCCTCTCGTGCGCCCCCTACTGGGGACCCTGCCTGCAACCCAGGCATGTGCCCTGACCAGGAATTGAAACAGGACCCTTTGGTTCACAGGCTGGTGCTCAATCCACTGAGCCACACCAGCCAGGGCAAGAACCCAATTTTTTAAATGAGCAAAGAACTTGAATATACAAGGTCCAGCAGAAGTAAGGCCTGCTCGAGTGTGACTCGTAAGGTAATAATATGGATGTAATGATTTATAACTTTAATTTGAACATTTCACCTAAAACATCATAGCATGTGCTTGAGTGTAATATTGTTATGTTACAGAACTACATGCTTATGACTTTGTAATACAAGGTTGGCAATAAAAAGGGGGCACTATTTGTGCCAGGTCTCATATATTTCTCCAAAGAAGATATGCAAATGACCAATAAGTACATGAAAGACCACCAACATCACTACTCATCAGGGTTGTAAAAATCAAAATCACAATGAGCTACCACTGCACGGTCATTAGGAGGGCTATTATTAAAAAAAAATAAAAACAGAAAATATCAAGAAATAAAGTATTGCTGAGGATGTAGCAAAACTGGAACCCTTATACACTGTTGGTGAGAATGTAGAATGGTGCAGCTTCTGCAGAAACAGTACAAAATTCCTCAGAATATTAAACGTC
Source organism: Carollia perspicillata (assembly GCA_004027735.1). Classification (NCBI taxonomy): domain Eukaryota; kingdom Metazoa; phylum Chordata; class Mammalia; order Chiroptera; family Phyllostomidae; genus Carollia; species Carollia perspicillata. Next base: position 7,657 of record PVKM010031772.1, on the reverse strand, counting down.
GAGTCACCATGTGATCCGGCAAATTGTGAGTGTTTGCACGAAGAACTGAGAGTACAACCCGAACACATATCTGTTCAAACACCAATGTTCACAGGAACCGAAAGGCGAAGACCACCCAGAAGTCCGTTCACTGGTGAGTAGATAAGCAAAGCATCGTGCACATGTACGATCCGGTATTTGTCAGGCTTAATTTCTTAGGGGGGAAATCCGGACTGATATCGCAACATGCACCACCTGGAAGACATCACGCCCGTGAAGCACACCGGAGACGAAAGGACGGTGGTACGCGATTCCGCGTCTGTGAGCTGCCTCGCGTGGCCGAAGTCACGGAGACAGACGGTAGATGGTGGCCGCCAGGGGCTAGGGGAGGGGGAAGCGGGGAACCAGTTGTAACGAGGAGAGAGTCTCAGTTTGGGAAAATAAAAATGTTCCGGAGAGGAATCACGCTGACGAGTGAGATGCACAGCCATGTGACGGTACTTCACGCCACTTAAAAATTACCAGGCTGTTCAGTTTTATGTGATGTGTATACTGCCACAATACAATAAATATATTTTTAAAAAGAAAAACCACATGCCCTAGGGATGATGCCAGGCCACCTTTGTGGAACATATCCGACATGTTTAATCACAAGTACGTGAAGTTACGTGTGCATAACGTTATCTGTGGCGGCACTGTTTATAACAGTAAAATTCTGGATGCTGTCTAAGTGGCATCGCGAGAGCACCAGCTAAATAAATTATCATTCCAAGCACGCGATGGAAAATTCTGCTGCTGTAAAAATGAATCAAGCTGCTCTCTCTGTACTCACATGGAAAATTTTCTGAGATAAATAATTGAATGAGAAAGACAAGGTGCAAAGCAGAGTGCATTGCATGCTGGGGTTTGTCTAAAAAGTGGGAGGAGATAGGACCTTGAATTGCTTTGCATGTGCGACGCTTCTCCTGCAAGGACACAGGAAACTAATGATCAACGTTACCTGTGAAGGGGACGGGGGTGAGGGGTGGGGTGGAGAGGGTGGGGTTTATCACACATTCCCTGTTTAATTTTTGAGTTGAGAGCCATGCAAATGCAGTGTCTATTCATAGAGATTGCTAAAAACTACTTTTTTAAATAAAAATAGGGTACTCCAACAAAAATAAAAAGTGATTAGGGGGAATTTTTACTTCTATTGATACCCTGCCGTAGCAAATTGCCACCACAGACTGGTCTATAAAAATCAGAGGTTTATACTCGCACGGTTCCACACATGTAAAGTTGGAGGGTCAGCAGGGCCACACGCCCTCTGAAGGCGCTCAGAAGGCTCCTTCCTTGTCTCCTCCAGCTTCCGGTGGCTGCCAGCACTCCTTGGGTCCCTTGGCTTGTGGCCACATCACTCCAATCTCTGCCTGTCTTGTCACATGGCCTTCTCCTGTGTGTCTCTGTCTCTGTATCCAAATTTCCCCTTTGATTTCGGGTCCATCCTAATAACCGCATCTTAACTTGGTTACATTTGTAAAGGCCCTGTTTCCAAATAAGGGCCCATTCACAGGTTCTGGATGGACGGAAGTGTGAGGAAACACTAGCAAACTCAACACATGGCTCTAGCAGTGGTCCCCAACCTCCGGGCTGTGGACCGGCACCAGTCCAGGCCTGCTAGGAACCAGGCCACAAAGCAGGAGGTAAGCTTGAGTGGAATGCACTTGAATCTTCCCGAAACCATCTCCCGTACCCCATTCTGTGGAAAAAGTGTCTTTCATGAGACCAGTCCCTGGTGCCAAATAGGTTGGGGGCTGCTGCTCTAAAGACGGCGTTGGCATCTAAGCATCTTTCTGTCATTACCATCTTTCCAGGCTCCATCGCCAGGATTTTTCGCTCTCCCAAGAGGGCTGGGGTAGAGAGGCACCCAAAGGGAGCACCCAAATGATACATCCCCTCTTCTGTTATTGTCGCTGTGGCCTTTTCCGATTGCAATCCTGTGACAACATTAGGCGCCAGTTTCAGGTATTCCTGTTTCAACCAATGTTGGGGTTATTTTAATCTTTACATTAAACCGAAGGACTTACATGAGAATGACTCTCTGGCTGTGATAAATCTTTGAGGGTATTTGCTAAATTTTTAGATCATGTCTAAGGCACTTTCAGAGACACAAATATGAGTTAGGTCCTCATGCTCCTTTTTCTTCCTTAGGAAATAAGCAATACTGCCGAGGCTGGGGGAGAGCAGGTTACCTCGGCAGCCCTCGCCCCCCCAGCCCTGGGTCGCAATGCGGCGCCTTATTCTGAGCTATAACGAGCAGCCAGCAGGCTCGCTCTTCATTGTATTCAGCATCCACCTGCTCGGTTACTGGGCTCTGCTGCTCTTGCCAAAGGTGCTCGTGAGCTCACTTCCTCCTTGTCCATCTCCTTTGCTTCCCTTGACCCCTTCTGGCCCCAGCAAGCCCTGCATCACAGTGTGCACTCTGACCCCTACTGGAAGGGAGGGAAGACAGAGAAAATCGCGGTCAAAACCTAAGAGGTGGCGTCAGACCACTGGGCTCAGATCTCACGTGTTACCAGCCAAGAAGGCTCACACGGGTAACTAAACCTCTCTGAGCCTCAGTTTCCCCACCAGGCAAGGAAGTCCTCTCTGAAGAGGTGACAACAAATCTGAGACCCAAGGGACATGAAGATGTATGGGGACAATGCTCAACACAGAGGATCAGCAAATCAAAGGCCCTGAGATGGAAACACAACTGACCCATGTGGGGAAGACAGGGCAGGCCAGGGAGTCCGCAGCACGGTGTTGCGGTGTGTTTGTGCACCGAGGGGTGGGGCAAGGGAGGAGGTGGCAACCAAAGCCAGAATAATAAGGAAGAGCCAAATTAGGGGAGACTGGAGGACTTTTTTCTTCTTAAGTATGATGAGAAGCCACTGAACAGTCTTAGTGAAGGAATAAATATTATCTGGTTTACATCTGTGAAGAATTCTGGCTGTGTGGACTAAAGCTGGAATGAAACTAAGAAACCCAGGAAAGAGGGTCATCATCTAGATGAAGGGTATTGATGGCTCACTCCAAGATGGAGGCTGTGGGGATGAGCCACTGGCTGGGTTGGGGGAGTATATTGCAAAGGTAAGGCTGACAGGACTTCCTCATGCGTTTAAAGGTGGCAATTTAAATGGGAAGAGACAAATCAAGGACGATTTCTACTTTTTTTTTTTCATTTTACAGTGGGGGACCTTCTCTGTTTGGGACTCTTTGTTGGTTTGGGAAGGCTGGTAAACCTTTAAGTAGAGACATCAAGGGGGCAGTCGCGCACATGAAGTTGGAGGTTGGGGACAGAGCTAGTCATGAAGATAAACTTGGAAGTCATCGTCCTATGGATGCTCTTTAAAGTCATGGGACCGTAGCAAATCTCCTAAGGGGAAAATGTGAACACAGAAGGAAAGAAGGCCGCGGACAAGGGGTTCTTCCACATGCAATCTGGTAAAAAAACAAGTAGCACAGAAGGCAGTTTGAGGGAGGAGGGAACATGGAAGCCAAAGAAGAAAGCGCTTCAGGAGTACTCGCTCCCGTGCTGCCAGGAGGACCAAGGAGAGAACCCATGTGGCTCTCCCGGACCTTGGCAAGATGGCGGCCATTAGTGGCCTTGACGTGAGCTGACTCCACTCTGTGCTGGGGGCAGAGGCTGGACCAGAGTGAGAAGAGAATGGAGGAGGAGAGACCGCACATGCAAAGGGCTGCCCTTAGCAGGGAGTCGGGCACACGGTCAGCTCCAGGACACGTTATGATGGATCATTGTCCGTCGTAAGGCACGTCCCGTGTGCAGCTCTACATGACACCTAAGTTGTAGATTGTTGCAGGTAGAAATACTGAAGTCAACATGCACTCCAAAATGCTACTTCGTCCCGGAAGAGGGTACCAGCAGAGGAACTTGGCCAGGGCCAACGGGCCATTTTTTAAATAGCTAAGTACATGTAAATTCCTATTTTAAATCGCAGTAAAATATGTTTGGTGAAAACTCATGATGTAAACAAAGGAGGCTATAGATGGGTGAGTGGTGCTGCGCCATGGGGTCCTGGCACCAGGTGGGAGGAAGTGGGTGGGAGGAAGTGGGCTGTGGGTGGGAGGAAGTGGGCTGTGGGTGGGAGTTTTCCTGGACGTGCAGACCAAAGGAGACACCTGCTGGGATTCCTTTCCTAGATGAAGGAGCTGTTCTGTGAATAGGTATCTTTTCAACAGCGCATGCCCCGATGTCCCAGCACTTCAGCGCTGTCATCAGGAATGAGAGATGGTAGAAGCCTGACTTGATGGACTGGTCACACTCACTGACCTAAGCTGCAGGCCATGACAGCATGGTACCAGCTCATTTTCTAAATGGGAGGAGGCGGCAATCTTCTTCTAGCCACCATGACATTCGAAAACTACGTGGGTGCAGCAGAATCCCAAAGGAGCAAGCAAACGGCCATGGCCCCTCCACCGCTGAGCCCTGAGGCAGCAGCTGGCCGGCCCCGTCAGACACTCCCCCTGTTTGATTCGTTCCTCAAACTCTGCGGCGTTGGAATATGTTCAAGGTGCCAGCCAATCCAGCGTCTCTGCCATCCATAGCACCACAGCACCCTTCACCCCGTGAGCCCACGGATGTGTTTATCTGTCTGACAAAGAATTAATCACGTAAAAAATTGAGAGCAGCTCTCTCCATTCCTCTCCAAGCCCCTGAGGCCTGGCAGAGACGGGTGCATCGAATCACGGACTAAGACACTCTGGCCCCATTCCGCCCTTTACTCATTCATTCAACCAAAACGTGTGGAGCCCCTGTCACACACCAGGAGCCGTTGCAGCCAGCAGTGCCCAAAACAGCAACATGCAAGACAAGCTTTAGGGGTCCTCATGAAGCTTCTTTCTAGGGCAGAGACAAACAATAAACTAGCACAGGAATGTGTCCATACTATTCATTTCAAATGCTAATAAATGCAATCAAAAATCATATAGCAGTGAAGGAAGAAAGTGGCAGGAGAGGGGACTGGGACATTTATAAACACAGCTGAGCTGGAGCTCCCGCCCTTGGAGGTGCCGTGCCAGCACTGACCTGAACCAAATTAAGGCAGAAACCTGGTGAATTCCTGGGGGAAGAGCAAGGATTCAAGGGCAAGGATGCAGCAAGGATACAAGCTCTGAGGCAGGGACGAGCTCCGTGTGCCCTAGAAAGCACGGGTTTGCTGACGGGAATGACCCAGGGGAGAAGGAAACACCGATGCTGCAGTGACAGCTGCAGAAGGCTCCACTCCACGCGCACTGCATCCTGCAACCGGAAACAGGAATCTGGGCGGTGACGCGGGACGGCTTCCAGCCCGCCTTCCCTCGGGGAAAAAGGGCAATGACACTTATCTCCAGAGATGGACAGTAGCCGAAGTGGTAAAAACAGAGTTTACTCAGAATGATTGCAATAGAGAAAGAGACCTCAGCATAAAACCAGGCTCAATTCCAGCCACAACCCGGGGAAAGGGAGAATTCTAGTCAAGCAGCAGGGTGGGCTCCGTGGATGGGAAATTCCTAAGAGGAAACATCGGGGGTCGGGGGTATTCTGGTTAAACTGACCCGCCAGGACCCTCGCTGAAGGCAGGCCGGGAACATCAGCCATCACCTGGGCGCAGGGGAGGGGGAGGAACATAATCAGATATTGAAGGTGATCAGATACCAAAGGTGTTGGGGTCCTTGTTAAAATGACTTAGTAGGGTTCTTGCTAAAAATAGACTTTTCGAGGAAGTACACACAGCGGCCTAGGAGAAGGTTCAAGAGCCTGACTACAATTTGGCCAAGCAAAGAATTTTTCCCTGGCTGGTGGCTCAATGGATTGAGTGCCACCCTGCAACCAAAAGGTCACCAGTTCAATTCTCAGTCTAAGGCACGTGCCTGGGGTGCAGGCCAGGTTCCCAGTAGGGGGCGTGTGAGAGGTAACCACACAACCACACACTGATATTTCTCTCTCTCTTTCTCCCTCCCTTCCCTCTCCAAAAATAAATAAAATCTTTTTTAAAAAAAGAAGAAGAGAAGATTAGTGTTTCCAGATTTTAACCCATGTGGGAATATGGGATGGTCCCGGGTCTCATCCCCATGCCTCATCTCCACCTTAACGTTTAAACACACACTTCCAGGGAGGTAAACCTCTCTGGGTGGGCTCACGCTACCTAACAGTCCTTAAACTTCCAAGGTTTGTCCCCATAATCCAGGTCCCATGTGTTGATGCAATTTTCTCAGAAAGTTCTAACACTGCAGACTCATGAAAATATTTTCTCTGCATGTCCCCAGAGAACAAGAATGAACTGAGTGTCCAAACCTTCAATGAACAGGGGGACGTGGACCAGAAGACAAGCTGAGGATGGTGACAAGTCAGTGCGGTGGGAGGACTAATTGTGCGTGTGTGGACCGGACTGGACCACAGGGAGCCCAGAGACTTTGTTAAACTTGATCCTGGGTACGTCCGGGAGGGTGGTGTTCCTGGGTGAGATTAACTTTTGAACTGGCAGACTGAAGAAAGCACGCGCTCCACGGTGTGGGTGGGCCTCGTCTAATCCGTTGATGGCCTCGATAAAATGAAAGTCTGAGCAAGACGGAATTCTTTCTCTGCCTCCGTGTCTCGGAGCTGGGAGATCCAGGGACGTCTCTCCCCAGGGAGCCCCCTCCCCCTCCCCCGCACAGTGAATCAGCACAAAACCCACCACCTCGCCGTATTTGTCCAACCTTCCCTGGGCTGCTCTGCTTCAGACGCCATCTCTCTTCATGCATTTATTCACTTATTTCAGCATCTTTAAGAACCCACTTGTTCAGTTGCCTAAAAGCTGCGTGCTTCTCTGGAAAACGTATTCAAGGTATGTTGGTCACAATTCCGACTCCACGTCATCTTTGGGGTCCCCGTCTGGACATCCTCCACCCCCGCCCTTCTCACCCTCTCTTCCTAAATGTGAGTGGTCCTTGAACTCCATTTCTTCCAAAGACCTCACTGCATGAACAGGACAGCCAAATCTCCCCTCCCCGCCTTCCCCGGAGGGAACACAGAACCGCACCACTGTCCACGCCGCCTGGCTCCTCGGTAATGAGGCTGAGAGCTGGCTTTCCAAGGCACTCCTTCGCGTGCTTTCACCGTTGACTCTGCGTGGTGTGGTCTCGCCCTTCAGCCGTCCGCTCTGTATGTTAACCTTTCTGAAGACGTCAATCACAGCTTTGTATTACGTAGTGGCACATTCCGACAGACGTTACCATTTGTGTCCTAACAATGAAAGGAGAAGAGAAGGGTGCGTCGCCGCTTCCCTGAGGCGTGGCCCTCTGTAGCAGCAATGCTGTCGGCGCAGTGCGCCACTCACTGGTCTTCGAAGCTTAGAGTTGTGCCCTTTCCAGAGAATCTAAATTTTGCGTTTTGCTGGTGGCGATTGCCCTGAAAATATCAATGAGTCGATGGCACGTCACTTTTGTTAATTTGTACATCTAGTTCCTCCTACAGGCCTTTCGGAGAACCAGGGGCAGACCAGTGGCGAGGAACGAATCCTTGCCTCTGCCTCGGCTTCTTCATCCATCTGTTTCCCTGCAATGATCGTAACCGAGGAGCCGCTGCTGGGGCTGCTCAATGAAACACGGAGACTCCGAACAGTCAGTCCCGGAGCCAGAAGCTGTATTAACTGTACCTGAGATGTCGAGTCCCCCC
>PVKM010031771.1:0-16679 GCA_004027735.1 Carollia perspicillata | reverse complement strand
CAGGAGTCTCCTACTTCCTCGACGGTCCCGGGAGAAGGACGCGGACGGCGTGGGACTGGGAAGGAAGGCTTCTCTTCGGTCAGCCAGAGCCGCAAAGGTGGAGCCTCACTGGCGCCCGCGGAGGGACCAGCGCCTCGGATGCGGGCGGAGCGAGGGGGGCCGCGTCGGCGGGAGTCCGAAGCGCGGGGCACCGGGGGCCCCATGTGAAAGCCGCGGAACCAGCCGCCGCCGTCCCTGGAGCCCGGGGTGGTGTGTGGGGGAAGCCGCCTCCAGCAGCAGGTAACGGCGGAGGGCCAGAGCCGGAGCTCCGCTGCTACAGTGGAGCCAGGGAGGGTCTGCCGACTTGGGTGGGCGGCCGGACGGGCCTGGAAGCGGGGTCCCGGGCCCCCGCCAGCAGAGCCTCGGGAGCGCGGAGCCGGGCGGGGGGCGCGGCGCCCAGACCTTGGAGCCTGCTTGGGGGCGTTTCCCCTCTTGCCTGCTTCAAAACAACAGGGCGTGGTACGTTTTCCTGGGGCCGCGTGCAGCCTCCCCGCGACTCCGCCGCGCCTGACGCTTTATTACTCTTGGCACGGGTTGGTGACAGGCACAGGACAGCTCTCACTGGGCCAGGCCCTTCCCGCTGTGTGCTACGTCCGCACTGGTACCTGGAGAAAGAAGGGAACTTAAGGTGTCAAAAACAGACTCTCCGGAGTAGGGCGCTGGAGAAATGACGGGAAAAGCCGATCCTTAGAGGTGGTGCGGGGAGGAAGGGCCTCCCGGGTCGCGTAGCCGAGTGGAAAACTTGATCAACTTGTGATGAGCGGCTCCGCGCCTGCTTTTGGCGTGGCAGCTTCTCCTGGCGGGGGGCTGCAGCCTCTTAAGTGATGGGCCTGCGCCGCTGAGCTGAGACGGGGGACGACTAGTATTTTATTGCTCATGATGTCTTCAGGTAGCCCAAGTCTTTTTTTCGACCATCCTTGAACTATTTGTAAAAATGCCCTCGAGTCCCAGTCATCCTCAGACGACCACCAGGCAGGTTGTCACCGCGACACTTTTCCTACAGTCTAGTCTTGAGAGTCAATCTCTTTCCACGGGTTTATTCTTGTATTTCAGCCAAAGTGTGCGTGTTGATTTTGACATTAGTCAAAGCACAACGTAAATGAAAAGGAACTGTGATGCCAAAACAAGCTTTTTAGAGCCAAGTACAAATGAGCTTTTAAAATTACCGCAAGCCCAGGGAGCCCAAAGTGCCTAATGCGACGAGGGAGACCCCGCGGAGTGCTCTCCTCGACCCTTCTGATGAGTAAGCGCGACTGCGCCTTTGGAGGGCGTGGACGTGCTGTTAGTTCTGCCGCTTCCTGTGCTGCTCAACGAGTTTGTCGTCTTCGCTCATTAACTTGCTTTTGGGCCCTTCGTAGGAATGTCGTCCCCTTATGAAATTCTCTGGTGCCCTAAGCTGCATTGATTATCTGGGGCCAGGAAAAGTTGCGGTTCAGAATTGAACCGCGGGAGCCCTGGGGAGGCCTGGTTCTGGTGCTCTGCTGAGCTTTTTCCCGTTTGTTGCCCAGCTCCCACCTCTGCACTTCTGTTCGAATATGAGACGTGTTTCACCTTTTCTGAAAGTAGGAAATAGTCCACTGATGTGGATTCTTTGCAGGTTGCTGGATGCTTTGCATTAGCTTTTGATACAGCAGAGTTTCCTGTGTGAATAGATTTAATAAGATACTTTTGAAAGCAATTTATATTTTTACATTGATAAATCAGATCACCTTGGAAAAAATTCATATTTAAAAATTGTATGTGCCCGCTGTGTTCTGTTATTTTCATGCGTAAAGGAAGACAATACAGAGACCATTTTTATCGGCATTTGGCCTTGGAGTTTTTTCTATTGCTGAACATACTATAATTCTGACATATTACAGTCATATTACATATGACAAATTACAGATTTTGCTTGGCTAGTCATAAACTACTGAGGTAAGTAGTTAAAGTATACCTTGGTGGTCACCCAGTCTTATATCTAGATGGAGAGATTCTGTTCCTTGGTGTTGTGTACTTCTTAATATGTCAGTTCTTTCCTCCCTCCACTTGGAAGGGTACTGAAATATAGTTTATTTAAAACAGGACTGTAATAGACAAAAGAAAGCATCTATTGTTAGGATCAGTAAAGTATTAAAGATAATTGTGTGATAAGACTCCTTTTATTTTTGTTTATATGTCCATATACTCTAAGGTGAATCATTTCATCTTGAAGTTGAATAGCTCTGGTTTTAGAAAATTTTCTCCAGAAACAGGCGATCAGCATTTTATAATCGGGGGTAGAAATTATAAAGCTGTCTTCATTCTTTTTGACTCTCTTTATCTCAAAATTCTGAAGACTTTAGATAGCCAGAGAAGAAATTACAAGCCCCAGGTAGCAAACTCTTTGTTCTTTGACCCAAATTTTATATGCTAAAATTAAAGTAAGCCTTCAGGATAAGTTAAAGCAGAAAAATGGGTCATAATGACAGTGTTTCAACTTCTAGTAGGTCATATTAAAGGTAACGTTGTAGATTAGTACTTTTTCCGTAAACATATTATAAAATATACATTCTTAGATTCCCACATAAGTTTTAGTCTTCCATAAAACTACGCTCTTGACATCACCTCTGTCATTCTGTTTTCTCTCTTCCCATTGCTCAAAAGGACATACATTGTTTACTTCACTTAACTCACACAGCTGGAAGTAGGAGCAGTGAGGAAAAGGCAGTTTATTGCAGATGTTCTAAGACCTCCTAAGTTTATTTTAATGCCATGAAGACCATGGGTCTCTGCCATTCTCTTTCCCTGAGCCCCTAATCCTTTTTCACAAATTTTGGTAGCTACTGGATAGAGAGAGAATCCGCAAAGAAATATTTGGCTAAGTTTCATGCATTAGTACATGCTCCATCCTACTCAGGAATCAGAAATTCCTACATGCTAGTGTGCCAAGACGACAGCTGGAGCCAGGCACAAGCCATCCTTTTCAAAAGTTATGACTTCAAATCCAAACCATAGCAAATTGCTCTGTAGAGACGAAAGGAAAGTATTACAGGCCCTAAACCAAATAGGGGTACTATATAAGTGGTCCAAGTTAATGTCATTTAGTTTAGAGTCTATAATACTTATTTTTCAAGAAACAAAAGATTTTTTTATCTGATTGCAATGTAATTCATTGACATTAAAATAAATGTGTAAAATACAAATAAGTGTATTGGCACAAAAAAAAATCACCTGCTATCTTACTACTAATATAATACCCTACTCACTGTTATAGTTACTATATTAATGTGGCGAATCTACTTCCAGTGTGCATTTCTCATACATAAAGTGTTCTTGCACTCCTCATATACATACTTCATTTTAAAACGAAAATGGGATCATAATTTTCTAATTTACTGTCATGCACTTTAATGTCTTTAATACTGAACTGCTTTACTGTTAACTGAGTTCAGCAATTATCTATCTCCTTTCAAAAGCCCTGCAACTATTGAATTCCTCACAAGAACCATATGTGTTACCATCTTCATGTAACAAACTGAAGCACGGGGGGGTCAAGTACTTTATTTAAGGCTACATGACCACACTACTGTTCTATGACAAAAAGACCATTAAAAAATGGAATGAAGGTAATACAAATACATGTAATAAACACGTACCTATCAGTCAGAAATACAATTTGGGGAAAATGTTTCAACAGTAAGTGGTGGGTTGAAAGAAGAAGCCATATTCCAGACCAGACAATAAGTAGGAATGAGTTTGCGTATGTTTAGCAGGGGGTGTGGGGCTGATGGTGACATGTATCACAAACTGCTCAATGTGCACAGATCTCTTGGCTACTTAATTCAGATCCTCTCTGGAGGTTGCTGGGATTCTGGTCTGCCTTGAATTCAAGAATTCAGATACAGCAGGTACACTTAGGTATCTTGTAAGAAACCTTAAAGTGTCATTGGAGGTTCTTTTTGAGTTAGTTAACTATAACTTTTAAAATATAAATTCTTGATGCCCTGGCAGAGCAGCTCAGTTGGTTACAGCATCATCCTGATACACCACAACACAAGGTCGTGGGTTTGATCCCTGGCCAGGGCACATACAAGAATTAACCAATGAGTACATGAAGAAGTGGAACAACGAATTGATGTTTTTCTTTCTCTGTGTCTTCCTCCCTGTCTCCCTCCCTCTCTTCCACTCCTCTCTTTTCTTTTTCTAACATCAGTAAATAAAAATTTTAAAAATATATATGAATTCTTGGTTTAGTTCCAAAATCGTAATAAAACTTTTCCCCCAGATAGTACAGTGTAAATATAAATGTTTATAAACACCTGTATAGAATTTGTACTATGACAGTTGGTCTCCACTGGTGTTTTTTTATTATATTTTATTTTGATGTGCTCCTGGAATTACTGGTCCAATTCTTTCTACTTGTTTGTGTTTGTGTTTATAAATACATATATACACATCTCAGTGACAGAAGAATAAATTTTGGATTTATTTCTATTTGGAAATTAAGTATGAAAAATTATGCATTTTTCTAAATAGGATGAAACGAGGGGGAAGAGATAGTGACCACAGTTCATCAGAAGAAGAAGATACCGCAGAAAAATCCAAAAAACTGAGGACTTCAAATGAGCATTCTCAGACTTGTGATTGGGGTAATCTCCTTCAGGACATTATTCTCCAAGTGTTTAAGTATTTGCCTCTTCTTGACCGGGCTCATGCTTCCCAAGTTTGCCGCAACTGGAACCAGGTATTTCACATGCCTGACTTGTGGAGATGTTTTGAATTTGAACTGAATCAGCCAGCTACATCTTATTTGAAAGCTACACATCCAGAGCTGATCAAACAGATTATTAAAAGACATTCAAATCATCTACAATATGTCAGCTTCAAGGTAATATTTAAATCTTTCTTTTAAGAAATCAGATATAGTGGCCCTTGTATTCTAAATCAATACTCCTTCCCATGCCTTTGAAATACTGCTTTTTAGGGAGAGTGCTTAAAGATTTAGAATTATCATGTACCTTAGAAGCTGTGACAAATAATTATACTTGAACTTAATTACTCCATTTTATTATAATTATTAATAATTTCTTAAGAGCAGAAGCATCCACTAAGTAGCATAAATCATCAACTAAAGCTGTCAAGCGCATTGAAGTATTGCAAACAATTTGAGGCAAAAGAAATACACAATAAAAAATTTTAAATGTGGCTATTATGATTGACTTACACTTGTTTTTCTATGTAATAGGGACTGGGCTTGCTTATTGATGGCTTTATGTTATGAAGTCTTCAGAGAAAAAGGAGATACACAATTTTTATGTGAAAGATTTAGGTGAATATATTTTAGAGAGAAATAGAAAAAGGTACACGGAAGACCGCCAAAAAGAACTGTTTGTGTCTTTTCATTACTGGAAGGGACATGGTGAAATTATACAGTGATGAGATAAGTGCAGTGGGGTGGCTTTCTGAGATGTCCAGAATAGCTTAAGGAATCACAGTGGCGTGTATGAATAGAGAGGTTTGTAATGTTTTGTTTTGGGGATGACTAATGGACTGTGGCCATCTTTACTAAATTTGTAGCACTAATAATTGTTGAAAAGTAACACCTGAATACCTGATTTAGCTATATGTAGCAGTTATTAAACAGGTAAAGTTAAACCTAGATAAAGTCGTGATTCTTAACCCAGAGTTCCTTACCAAATCTGGTCTTGGCTGCTCCCAAGAATGTCATTCCTTCTGGGGCGGAGATTACCAGCTATTCACCCATGTGTGTCCAAGGAGGAAGAGACCCGGTGATGGGAATGGTTGGGTGTGTTACTGCCACCTTCCCAGAAAAATGCATGAAGGCACTTAGGCAGGCCATTGAGGGTGGGATTGCTAGGGTTAGCAGATAAAAATAGAGGACACCTAGATAAATTTGAGTTCAGATAATCAACAATTTTTTGTGTAAATGTGTCCCTTGCATCATTTGGAACAAACGTAATACTTTTTGGATATCCTGTCTGTTATCTGGCAACCCTAGCTGGGGGAAAGGATGGGGAAATGGGAGGATCAGACAAACAAAATCCAGGAACTTCTCAGGTGGTGTTCCTCCCCTACCTCCTGGTTTAGAAAACTCAAGCGCTTTCCTCTGGTTTCAGTCATCTTTGAGTTGTCTTAAGAGTGTTCTAATGGTAAATCCTGTAGAAAGATGGTTATAATGTGTTGATGTCAGAGGTCAAAAGGCCAGTTCTGTCTAGTGGGTTGGCTGGGTCCACGTTAATCTTTTACAGCCCTGTGACACAATTCAGATGTGTCCAACTTGTATAATCGTCACAAAATCACTTGTCCTGTAAGTTTAAACATTATTATTATTTCATTGTTTATTTTGCCAAGAAAATAATTTCTGATTTGCAAAAAGGGCTATATCACAGGATTTTTTCTGAGCTCTCCTGAAGATAGTTGTGTTTAATGCATCACTGACTGTAGGCCAAGGAGGAGTATAGTCAGTCATTAGTGTAGAACAGTGGTTCTCAAACTTTGTGTGTAGCACCTAGAGTGCTTGCTGAGATAAAAATTTCTGGATCCCACACCCAAAGTTTCTGGTTCCCATGATCTGGGATGAGCATGCGAATCTGCATTTCTTAAAAGATTCCAGGAGGTGTTGATGCTGCTGGTCCAGGGACTACAGTATGTGAACCACTGGTGTAGAGACACTTTGCCAGAGGGAATGAAAAACAGCTCTGAGACTTGCAGATAAATCAGTATGACAGTTTTACAACCAGCTCCTCAGGCCATTTTGGGGTTAAGGTAATGTACATCATTCTGGAATTAAAGTAATGATATTACTTGTATTCTGGTTTAAGATGCTTTTTTTAGCCTAGGGAATAACTTCCTTTTTTTTAAAAAAAAAGAGCTCTTGAGGAGCTTTTGACATATTACCTTGCTCCCAAGATCCATCTCTGCAGAAGAGTATGGGAACAGCTCTTTGTTTCAGGTTTCATGCTTAACTGGTTGGAGGCCCTCATTCTACTTTGCATTTGCGTTTCATTATCATTAATGATGAATCCCCAGTTGTGATTTACCTGAACCTTCTGAGTAAATACTCATTCAGTTTCTTGTGTCTCGACACATGTATACCATAGACCAGGGTGTCAGAGTCATTTTCACCAGGGCCACATCAGCCTCACAGTTGCCTTCAAAGGGCCGAATGTAATTTTGGGACTATATAAATGTAACTACTCCTTAACTAGGAACAAGGAGCTCTACATTCGGCATTTGAAGGCAGCCTTGGGGCTGGTGTGGCCCCTGGTGAAAATGAGTTTGACACCCCTGCTATAGATGCTATTTATTTGTATGATCGGATCCACTACCAAATATATAATTATTTTTCAAAGATACACTCATGTATTTTACTAGGTTATATAGTCAGTTAGGAATAAATCAACTTAGAGCCAAGTTATTTCAACATTAAATATATATCATCATAGTAAAAGTAAAAGTCTTGCAAATTAACACTTTTATTTTTTCCAGGTGACTCAGAAAAGGCTGGTGTTATACATGGTGGTTGATAATTGAAAGACTCAATATTAGTTCTTTATAATGCAGTAGACTAGTAGCTGTATTTATTGCTTTTGTACAGTTAAGATATGCACAGAGTGCTGTAAATATATCCGTGGGTAAATGGTATTTTCTTTTCTAAGGTGGACAGCAGCAAAGAATCAGCTGAAGCAGCCTGTGATATATTATCGCAACTTGTGAACTGCTCTTTAAAAACACTTGGACTTATTTCAACTGCTCGGCCAAGTTTTATGGATTTACCAAAGGTATCTTGCTGTGGTTGGTGTTTTGTTTCTTGTTTTTGTTTTTTTTTAGTGGTGTCTGAGAAATTCGTTGAAACCCTACCCATTTCTTGTACTGATGATGGGAGTGATGGGAGTATAAGAAAAGTAGTATAGTATGGTAGGAAAAAAATCATCATTTAGAATGTTATGGGATTTTTTTAAGCTTTTTCTTTTTGTATCTTTGTGCTTCTTTGTGAGTAAGGTTGAACAGTGAATGAATTTATAGCAGATTCTATAGAATGCCCTAAAAGCAACAAAGTCAAGTGGAGAAACAAACATATTAGAAAAAGAAACATGTAGGTGTGCCTTTTTGGACTTTCAGAGCAGATTGGTGAAATTAAAATCAAAGAAAAGTAGGCAGTGGCAGTATCAAAAGCAGGTATAGCTTTCTTATAAAATCTTCTGGTAAATGTGTAAAGATTTATTCTTAAAACTTTTCTTGGTGAAGAGGTAAGTTGATTTTATATTTACGTCCTAAGATGATCCTACATGTAATTAGAAATAGTCTCTCTCTAATAATTGTTCTGTTAGAAAGGTAAGAAGGGTGCATTTTTTAGAAAGACAACTAATAAAGGCCCCTGAGTAGGTTAGCTGATGTTTAGTAGGTTAGTATCCAACAATAATTTGAAAAGCTTTTTTCAGAGTATACCATGAACTAAAATGTAAACATCCCTTTAAAACACTTAACATTTTAGTTTACTAGGATGAATAGGGAAGAAGTTTTTTACTGACCTGAGTGTATATTATAACCCAGGTGGTGTAATGGACTATCAGTAACAAATATATCACCAGTTAATTTCACAGTCTTAATTGATTTTAAAAAGATTAACTGCATATGCACATTTGAGATAAAATGTTTTTTCCTCATGTATAAAATGAGGGAATGAACAAGAGATTCTCTGTTCATTTCAGCATTTTAAGATTCTAAGTCCATGAATTTGATCACTCTAATTCTCAAACTTAATGTGCATAAAAATCATCTGTCTGAGGAACTTCTGAATTTTAGATTACTATTCCTGTTTCAAATTTTCCCTTCAGGAGAGTAATCTAGTCCAAATATGATTCAAGGACCTCACTCTAAGAAGCACTTAGTAGCCTTGTTCAAGTGTCATATGGGAAATGAAATGTTACAGATTGTTTTTTTTTTAATGTACATACATACCATAGTTAAAAAACAGAAACACATATGGCATATGTATAAAATACACCATATTTTTTATTTTTATATATTTATTTATCTTTAGAGGGGAAGGGAAGGAGAGAGGGAGAGAAACATCAGTGTATGGTTGCCTCTCATGCATCCCCCTCTGGGAACTGGCCTGCAACCCAGGCATGTGTCTTGACTGGGAATCGAACCGCGGTTGTCTGGTTTGCAGGCCCGCGCTCAATCCACTGAGCTACACCAGCCAGGGCTAAAATACACCATATTAAAAGGGTGTTGAACACGAGTTCCTTTTTTTATTACTCAGGATTATCATTATGCATAATTAGTACTCATACTGTACTTACACATACTAGGTTTGTCTTTGGGAACTATTGCTGTGTCTAGTACTGCCTCTCTCCTTGTTAAATGGGCCTAGGGTGCTCGCTTTAGCAGCACCCTATTAACCACTGTCATCCCAGTAAATTTAATAAAATTTAAAAATGCATTTATAAATATAAAAAAATAAATGGGCCTAGGATGCTTATACTGGTTTTCTTTTTTGTTTTCCTGTTATGGCTTTTGTAGAGATTGAAATAGGGTGTTGCTTTATTTTGGAAATCCTGTGAGAACTGAAGAGAACACGAAGGAAATGTATTTGACCAGAGCTAAATCTGAGGGGAATGGGAAAATGAAGGCAGTGGTGCAGCCATGAGTATACTGATGAAGGAATGTGGGTGTACGAAATACAAATGAACATTTAAATAATGAAACCGTTACTTAATCAATATAAATAGTAAACCAGTTATTTAATTACAGAACAGAAAAATAACCCACAAGCATTCAAAAATTCACCCCTCAGCATATGCAGATTTCCAGTTGTGGGTTGAACTCGTGAACAAAGCAGATTTGGGCTTCATGGTCCACTTTTTGAAATTTGAAATTTTTAAATTTCAGTTTAAAAAAATCCACATACAAGTGGACCTGCGCAGTTCATACCCATGTTGTTCAGGGTCAACTGTACTTTCCTGGCTATTAGCCTGCCCTCTCCCCTCGTCACTGCTGTAGTGACTTCATAAAGCTAAGTGCAGGGTCAGATGGGCTCTGGAGAGGAACATGCTGGACCATGTGTTGGCCTCTTTCCTTACTCTCCTGGGTTCTTTGTCCGTCAGCTGTGGCTGCGTAGTTCTGTTTAATACCTGTTCCCCTACCATGGTTCCTCTAGTTCAGATTCTATATCTAATTGATAACTTAATGTATGTATATAATAAATGGATGGATATTAATTGATACATTTGTGGGAAAAGGCATTAAAATAGGCTTGAAAATATTACAGATAATTCAATACATTTAAATGAGTTTTAAATTTGAAATTTTATTTAGATAATGATTTTGATTAGAATCAAATTTTGTATGAGCTTCCATATTCTAACTGAGTCTTTCATAGCTTCTAAGGTGATTATTATTATTTTAATTACTATGCTAGTAGGTATTAATTATTACCTTTTTTATCCTTACCTGAGGATATGCATATGTGTATATGTGTGCATGTATGTATTTTAATTGATTTTAAAGAGAGAGGAAGGGAGAGAAACATCAATCAGTTGCCTCCTGTATGTGCCTCCACGGGGGATAGAACCCATAATCTAGGTATGTGCCCCGACTGGGAAGAACCCACAACCTTTTGGTGTATGGGATGATGCTCCAATCAGCTGAGCCACCCACCCAGGCAGTTATTACTATTTTAATGGTCATTACTATCAGACCAAAAGATGATACATTTTAGTGTTACAAAACACTAGTTTAGGATTTCCAGATAAGGTGACGTGGATAGGTATTATCCTGGATTTCAGAATTCCTCTTTTTACTTATCAGTGGTTGTTTTGATATAGAGACACTCATCCTGAGGCTTGAAGTCTTCTTTTACCCTCCCAAAGGTTAAAAAGCACTTTGACAGAGTGAAGGGAATGCTACCCCTAAAACAGTTATGAAATAATATCATTAGGGTTCAAGTGAAACATTCGTGTATTATGATAGCCTCCTCAATTCTTATTTGTAGAAATTGAAACAATTTTAATTATTTTTGCTTTTCAGTCTCACTTCATCTCTGCACTGACGGTTGTGTTTGTAAACTCCAAATCCTTGTCCTCGCTTAAGATAGATGATACCCCAGTAGATGATCCATCCCTCAAAGTGCTAGTGGCCAACAACAGTGACACGCTCAAGCTGCTGAAAATGAGCAGCTGTCCTCACGTGTCTCCGGCAGGTATGTGGTGTTTCACCATATAACATTTTAGTAATGCCTATTGATGTGTGCATCAAAATAAGGAAAACAGATCAGTAATCTTGAAGGTGGACTACTGTGATTATTGCACCTATTTTACATAAAAGTGTTTTTAATGTCGTAATACAGTAGCATAAGTTTTGTACCATTGATATTTCCAACTTATTTTCTAATTTTATTGGGCAATTTGTGTCCAACCTATGCTAGAAAATGGATAAATTAAAAAATGAAAGGACAAGGTGAGTCTTACCTAAGGCGCCCCTTAGGTAAAATAGAACTTTCTCTAATTGTATTTGAGCTAACAGGGTAGGTTTTGAGTCAGTATATTCTCATAATTGCTTTTCTTCTCACTGTGTGCCAAAGTTGTTGCCCTGCATTTTTCAAGATGATGCTTTTCCTAAGTTGAATTTTGGACCTAAGAGTCCTATCAAATGGGAGAATAGCATTATAAACTCTTGCCAACTCCTCTTATATAGAATTTAAGCATTCAAGATTATTTAGTTTGATATCATTTAAATGTCCAATTATTTGTATTGTAAAGTAAGTATAAAACCTGTACTTACTACACTTGATGCTTCACTTCTGACTCAACCTCCCACTATTGAATTTCCTCCCAACCCTTTGGCTGTGTTATTTGGGAAATCTGTCTTTAAGGGACAGTGTTAAATCCTTGAACTCTTTATGGAACACTTCCTACCTTCTTGCCATAACTAAACCTGACTTTCCTCCAAGACAATGAATCATTCTTGGTGGAGGTTACTTGCTCATTCTCTCCTCTCTTCCCATGCAGAGGATCTTGGTGATGAGCATGGCTAGGTCTCTTGCAGTACAGTGGGCCTTCCATACCCATGGGTTCTGCATCCATGGATTCAACCAGCTGTGGGTTGGAAGTAAAAATATTATGTTGTTGACATGTACTGTGTAGTTAGGCCTATGGTGGCTGTGTCTGTACGGGATATGTACAGATTTGTTTTTGTCATTATTCCCTAAACAATACAGGATAATAACTATTTACCTAGCATTTAGATTGTATTAAGTACTGTTAAGTGAAGATGATTTAAAGTATAGGGAAGGATGTGTGTAAGTTATAAGCTGGCACTACACATCGTAAAAGATTTATTTATTTTTAGAGAGGGGGGAAGGGATGCAGACAGGGAGGGAGAGAAACATCATTGTGCGAGAATGAAACAATTGCCTCTCAGATGCCCCCAACTGGGGGACCTGGCCTGCAACCCAGGCATGTGCCCTGACCAGGAATCTAATGGCAGCCTCTCAGTTTGCAGGCTGGTGCTCTGTCCACTGAGCCACACCAGCCAGGATGCAAACACTACACATTTTATGTAAGGAACTTGAGCATCCATGGATTTTGGTTTCTGTGTGGGAAAGTGGGGTAGGATGGGTGTATTGTGTGTGTGTTCTTGAACCAGTCACCCATGGATACTGAGGGATGTTCATATTTTCCTGGCTGCTTCTGCCACTTCTAGATTATCACTAAAGATGATCATCTCAAAGAGAATGGGCTTTGGCAGTTACTTCTTATTTAACCGTGGTCACATTGTACTCTCTACTGTATAGGTTTGCTGTGAGAGTAAGGTTCATACTTTATAGCTTCATAGTGTACAAGGTCCTTTGTATCCTGATCTCCACCTTTCTCTTTAACCTAGTTTGCTGTTCACTCAGTGAAGGTTTTAGTTGAGCTCTGTGTAACTGCAAGTCTTTATATCTGTGTGTGTCATCAGTACACTGTACCTTGTGGAATACCTTTTTTTCCCATTTTCATCTAGATAATTCCAGCTCAGCTTTCAAAATTCAGCTCAGGTGCTCTGGTTTTATTCCTGTTTCCTCCTCCTCCTCTCTTGTTTAGATCCTGGTTGTTTCCATAGCACTCTGAATATAACTTGTAGCACTTTGAATATAATTTGTAGCACTTAACCACACTGTATGAGAGCCTGTGGGCCTCTGGTTTCTCTGTGAGACTGAGCTGCTCATTCTCTTTATCCCCGTACATCCCACATTCATTTATTTTTATTAAATGTACACATCAATTCTGATAGTATGGTATAAGCTTGCTTGGTATGACCTAATGACTTTTGGACTAGTTGTTCAAGAAGAGAAGGGAGGAAGGAAAAGAAGCACTTGTAACACTTTTTAATTTAAGAGTATAACCATAGAGGACTTTAATTTAAAATTTAACATATTTGTGTATTTTCTTTCTATCCATATTTTGTACTTTTGGACAATTTCTCTTAAGTTGAAATTATGGGAAATTTTCTGTTCTGCTTTCTTCACTGAACATCTTATCAAACTTTTTTCTCACTTTATATAGTCCTTATAATGTATGTCTATTACTGGACCTCTAGGGACCAAGATTTGGGTCTTGGCTCTTTGATATCATACTCTTGATTTTTCTCCTTGCTCTCTGATTGTTCCTAGTTTGTTTTCTTTGCTGGTTTTTTTTGTCATTCCTTAAATTTTGATGTTTCACTGTGTTCTGTATTGGGCCCTTTTTTTAAACTGTAATCTCTGGGCTCTGTCATCATCATCTGTGGCTTCATGTACATTCTGTATATGTTAATCCCTCCTACTCTTGGTGTCTGGAACTCTGGGGCTGTGTGTTGAGTTGCCAATGTCCCAGTGCCTCTAGAGTGTCTCACAGGTACTTCTGACAAATGGACTTCCTTTTCCTCCTGTCCAGATCTCTTGCTTTCCCCTTTTCACTATCTCACTGAATAGTGCTATCCACCTCGTTGTCAGGGACCTGATAGACAGCATTGATTCCTCCTACCCTCACTTTAGTCATGGAGGTCTGGTGAGTCCATCACTGAAATAGGCCTTGAATCTCTGTGATGCCATAGAGTGAATGTGTTAATCCCCTCCTTTCCCTCCAAATTCATGCGTTGAAGCCCTAATCCCCAATGTGATGGTATTTGGAGGTGGGTTGGGAGGTCATTAAGTCAAGAGAGTGAAGCTCTTCTAAATAACAGTAGTGTCCTTATAAGAAGGGACGAAAGAGATACGATCTCTTTCCACCATGGGAAAACATGGTGGCCATCTACAAGTAAGGAGAGTTCTGGCCCTAACCCAAACCTGACCATGCTGGCACCATGATCTTGGACTTCCAGCCTCCAGCACTGTAAGAAGTAAATGTTTATTTTTTAAGCCAGCCAGCTCTGTTAAGTAGCCCAAACTAAGACACTGCGCCTGCGTCCGTGCCTGCCCCGGGACTACCCTAGTCCTGGCCCCCAGTCTTTGTGCTATACTCACTTCCTGCCTTGTAGGCTTGCTCTTCTCTCACCTGGCTTCCATGCTACAGCCAGAGTAATCTCTCTAAAATACGAGTCTGGTTTTTTCTCCAGTTTCTTTCCAAACTTCTTACTGTGCTTGAGATAAGACCCCAACTCCTTACGGCAGCCAGCAAGATGCTGTATGGTAATGGTTATTGTCTGTCTTTTGGGCTTCGTCTTTTAAGATACTCTCTTAACTTGAATACTGTGTGTTGAGTTAGTTCTTGGAATGCTTATGTTTTCTTCTATGTCTGGGTGTTCACACCAGAAATACCATTCACTTTCCTTCTTCACTCACCTTTTGCCCTAGCTTGATTCTTTTAATTATGTAAGTTTCACTGTAAGTTCTGGAAAATCTTCCTGGATTCCCTTGTTATGACTCACACAGCATTTTTGTTTCATTATCTGCTGCCTTTTATTAGGATAAGGATGTTTTCTTCCTATTTTATCATTACCATCCTGGCACCGGTATTGTATAAGACACTCATTAATTATCAGCAGAACTAACGAACATTTAGTTACTTAGTATTCTATCTTGTTGATAAGATTGGACACGTGTTTCCACATTTTTGCGGTGGCACATAGCAGTTGACTTCTGTTTGTTTCTTCATTAGGACAAATTATTAAGCAGTGGAAGAACTAAGTCAGATGACCTGGATCTTTTTTATGCTTCTTGCTTTTTTTTTTCCCTTCTCCAAATGAGTTGTATGAATTTATACCACCAAACAATAGATTCTGTGGATCCATATTATAGCATATATCCATGTATTTCATTTCATATTATTGTCAAATAATATTTCATTGTATGGATATGTCACATTTATCTTGGGATCAGTTCGCGAATATTTGGGTTGCTTCCACTTTATAACTTTCCTGCTATGAAAATTCATATACAAGTTTTTGTGTGGAGATACAGTTTAATTTCTCTTAGGTGTATACTTAGGATTGGAATTGCTAAATCATAGTAAATAACTGTTGAACCATTTGAGGAGCTGCCATATTGTTTTCCAAAGCAACTGCACCATTTCACATTTCTGCGTCTTCATCAAGATTGGTTATCTGTCTTTCTGATTTCAGCTATCCTAGAGGGTGTGCACAGGTATCTCATGTGGTTTTGATTTGTATTTTCTTGATGACTCAAATGACTTCTCATACGCTTATTCACCATATGTATATCTTTGGAGAGATTTGTTCAGATCCTTTGCCTGTGATTTAACTAGGTCATTTTCTTTTTGTTGAGTTGTATCCATTTTCCAGTTTTCAACGCTGGTAACTATGTATTAGTTTTCTGTTACTGCATAACTAATAAACTACAAATTTTGCAGCTTAAACCAGCACCCACTAATACCACAGTTCCCTAAGTCAGAGTTACTGGCTTGGCTCAGCTGGTTTCTCTGCTTAGCTATAAAAGCTGTGAATCTCTCTGACTTCCTCTTCTGCAACCAACCAGAGAAAAATTGGTTTTTAAAGATGTCATGTGATTACATTAACCACCTGGATAACCTTGTTCTAAAGCCAACTGTGCTATTATATAATACCACATACCATATAATACTGCACACCATATTTTGCCGTGCATAAACGCTTCTGTGTGTAATGTGCACCCGCGTTTTTGTGCATATTTTACAGAGGATTATCATGCCTATGTATAATGTGCAACCTTATTTTTCCCTCAAAAATTTGGGCAGAAAAGTGCACATTATACATGGCAAAATACAGTAATCATGGATGTGATATATTATTACATTCACAGGGATTAGGTTCCAGGGATTAGGGTGCAGAATCTTGGGGACCACTTCTAGAATTAATGCCTGCCACACTGTTTTAGTTGTTTTTAAATATTTCCAAGTTTCTTTCAGTTGCATCTTTGGTTCCCTTTTCCCATGTGTTTGTTTTCTTTTTATGTCAGGCTTTATGAGATTGCAAAGAATGAAATGTGCCCAAGTTACCTATATACATATCCTGGGGAGGGACAAATGTGGCTGTGGCTGAATGGTGAAGCACAGATGTCTTTTACTTCCTCTCCTGGTGATCCTTTTATACTGGACATTGTTTATCTCTTCACTGATTCTGTTACTTATATTCTCCTCCCACTGCTGTAAAGCTTTTGACTTACTGGTGGTTTCAGTATTGTCATTTCTTTTTTTTTT
>PVKM010031770.1:0-16681 GCA_004027735.1 Carollia perspicillata | reverse complement strand
GTGCGAATGTGTGACCACAGTCAGCCAGCTGCCTTGGGCACCTCACTGGGTCTGCTCGTTGCCACTCTGCACCCGGGGTCTGCCAACCACCGCCTGCACGCCCGGTCTGCCAGCCACCACTTTTTCCTGCTGCGACCCCTCTCCATCGGCTGCCACCCCACCCCTCTTACCAGTCTGGATGAATTGTTGTTGGACTTCCGTACAGTTCAGTTTTCTGTCAGTTCTGGGTGTTTTTTTGTTTATAAATTTTGGTTGCCCTTAATTTTGGTTGTGCGTGGGGGCACAGTGTGTGTGCCTATGCCTCCATCTTGGTCGGAAGTCCCACCAGTGCTTTCTTTAGTTCTCAGTTTGAACAGTTGCAGGGAGGGGGGCTGCATTTCCCACCTGTTTCTCCTGCCACTGTGTGCTGAGGGGCATCCCAAGCCACACCTACTGGTGGGCCTAGGGCTCTCAGACTAGAAATCACGTCCCACATCACAGGTGAGGGAGGGACATTCGAGCCTCTCCTGCATGTGGCTACACTGGTTCCCAGAGCTGCCAGGCTCTCAGGGGGGTGGTGGCCTGACTGTGAGAGCTGGCACCTGTGGTGCCGTTTGACCTTACAGGGAAGAG
This sequence comes from Carollia perspicillata, assembly GCA_004027735.1. Lineage (NCBI taxonomy): Eukaryota > Metazoa > Chordata > Mammalia > Chiroptera > Phyllostomidae > Carollia > Carollia perspicillata. The sequence continues at coordinate 16,069 of PVKM010031770.1, read as the reverse complement.
GGCCTTGCCAAATTAGGTGTCCAGCATCCTGCCTGGTTGGGCCACTTGGTCAGAGCAGTGGTGGGGCTGCTGTGGGTCTTCCGGCAGAAGCCCCACCCCGTCTGGTCCCTGCAGGAGCCCCCCTGCCCTGTAGGAGCCCAGTCCAGTCTTGCAGAGGGTCCACTGCCAGGAGGACCGGCCTTCTCTTCTGCCGGCCTGGCCCATCTGACCATGTTTGAGGTTTCTCTCAGATTTTCTTGTGGAGCCCCTGATTCACTGCAGGGCTGTGGTCTCACTCGCCTGCTGCCCTGCCTGCCCACCCTAGGCAGGCTGAGGCCAGCATCAGTTGAGCTCTTCATGTCCGTGTGCCATCTTCTCCTGTCGTCCCTGGATGGCTGCTGTACTTTGCAGAGAGCAGGGGAGACCAGGTTCCCAGGGTTAGCTGACTGCGCCCACAGTCCACCTCCCCACACTCCCTTAGTGGAAGCCACAGGGGCACAGGAGCCCCCCTGGGCCTGGCTCCCTACACTGGCCACTCAAAGGCCAGTGGTGCCCCTCTGAAAGCTCCCTTGGTAGCCCCCTGGCTGTGTTGGGGGCCAGGATAGTAGGAGAAGCCTAGGTAAAACCCAGTGCCCAGCTCCCAGCCCCTGTCCTTGATAAGTAGCCAGCATTCAAGTATTGGTTGCCGTGAGGCCCCACGTGGCCAGCAGGTCTTCAGGGAGAAACAGTGGTCAGTGGTTGGGGTGGGGGCATTTCCTGAGCTTGGTTCCAGAGATGGTCCTTGTCACTGGGAACCAGACAGAGGGACTGTGCCAGGCACCCCAGCCTGCCAAGCCCTGGGACCCTGTCTCCCCCTCAACTCTGTGTTGTAGGGGCCTGGACTGGCATTCAGTGCCTTGGCTCCCAGGAGGACCTTGTTTCACACCAGCCGCTCTTACTAAGCTCCTGCTGTGTTCGGAGCAGGCTGGAGGAAGCAGGGCCCATTCCAGAGGGTGGCTGATGGGAAGCTGGGCTTCGGGACATCCCCTGCCCCGGGCTGCCATGGGAGCTTGGATAGGAGGGGTCTTGGAGGCAGGGCAGGTGCTGGGGATGGGGGTTTGGACCAGGCTATAGCTGGGGTAGGGCAGGGGAGGCTGAGTGCTTTAGGAACTGGGTTGGCAGGCCTGGAGGCGGCACTGATGGACACCCCCATCTCTGCATGACTGAGTGGTCTGGCCATTGGTGGGAAGACAGGGCTGGCGAGAGGCATTTTGAGACATCAGAAGGCAGAGGCTTAGGGGTGGGCGGCCTCAGCCTCATTCATTCAGAGTCTATGGCTAGAGGTGCCCACTGAGTCTAGGTGGTCCACGGGTCCCCGACTCAGGAGGTGGATAGGCAGGGGCGACTGTGACCTCTGTGGGCTGGGAGGGGACATGGGATCGGGGGCTAAAGAATGCGTCCTGGTTATGTCAGTTCTGACTTTCTTTGCATGGATTCTAATGGCGCCACAGCCAGTTTCAGGAGGTCCTCTTGCTTTCATTGGCCAGTGCGTCCGCTCCTACGCACGGGGCGCAGCTAAACCTAGTGCCGGTCCCTTAGCTTGTCTGGATGACTCTCGCCCAGCCACGCTTCTCATTGAGCCTGTGTGCTCTCTTGGTGACTGTGTGGGTTTCTTACTGAGGTCCTGTTGACCTTGAGGTTGAACGTGGGCCGTCACCATCGCTGTGGCACTGTGCCGTCCACAAGGGCCCCTCCCGGTTCATCTGGCCTTTGTCCCTGTATCTCAGGGACATTCAGAGGCCTCTGCAGCTGGTGGCAGCTGGGCCCCTGGCCCTGGAGACCCCTGGGCTGCCCTGATGTATCCCAAACCCTGTGTGGAGGGGGATGACGTCTGCCCTCCGTGGTGTGGGATGGCCTCGCTGCATCAGGGGGCAGGGGACTGGGTGGGACCTTGGACCTGCAGGGAGGGAGATGGAGCAGGGCACAGATGGAGGGCTGAGGGCCTCCAGCCCTTTCCTGCCTTGGTTTTTCCAGATGAAAGTTCATTCCAATTCTCCATTCTGGTCCTAGGGATAGGGAGCTCGGAGGGTGGGAGGCCACAGCTTGGGGGTACTAGGGAACTTGCAGGGACGGGCTTGGGGTTGGCTTTGTGCCTTACCCAGGAACCCAGTGTTGACGCGTGGCCTCTTTGCCCCCCAGAGACGTCTCCCACAACCTGCTCCGGGTGCTGGATGTCAAGCTCCTAGCGAATCTCTCAGCGCTGACAGAGTTGTGAGTGTCCACTTTGGCTTGGCGGTGGGACCCTACAGGGTGGGCAGGCGGCAGCAGCTTGTCACCCTGTGGTTATCCCTCCCTTTCTTTCAGGGACATAAGCAACAACAAGATTTCTACATTAGAAGAAGGAACATTTGCTAATTTATTTAATTTAAGTGAAATGTAAGTTGCACTGTTTTTGGCGGGCTTCAGGGGCTGGGCTCCTGGTCCCCCAGCAGCACCCTGCCCTCCTGGCCTGGCCTTCGTACTACCGGCTTCCTAGTTGGAGACCAGACCCCGCAGGCCGTCCTGGGGGAAGCGGGAGGCTGTACTTGTCAGGGGGCCCAGACCCTTCTTCAGGGCCAGGCCTGGTTGCCCATACCTGCCCCACTGAGCACTGAGCACTTGGCCCTGCCCTTCCCACAGAAACCTGAGTGGGAACCCACTGGAGTGTGACTGTGGTCTAGCTTGGCTGCCACGCTGGGCAGAGGAGCAGCAGGTCCGTGTGGTGCAGCCAGAAGCATCCACTTGTGTGGGACCTGGTCCCCTGGCTGGCCTACCCCTCCTCCAAGTCCCTATGTCCGACAGCGGCTGTGGTGAGTGTGGGTGGGGCAGGGCCAGGTCCGTCCTTCCCTGTGGGACAGCCCTGCTAGGCAGGGACCCCCGCAGGTGCTCAGGGGTCGTCAGCTGGGATGGGGGGCAGTAGATAGGGACCGGGGGCACAGGGCTGAGACAGACTGACTGGGGCAGACTGTCCGCGGGGCTGGGCGGGGTGATCTGGGCTCTGGAATGGGGGCCGAGAGGCAGCCGTCTGCCCTTTGCAGGTGAGAAGTACATCGCCTGCCTCCCTGACAACAGCTCAGGTGCCGTGGTGCTGGTGGCCTTCTCAGCTGCCCGTGAAGGTCCGCTGGCGCCTGAGGCCTGCAGTGCCTTCTGCTTCTCGACCGGCCAGGGCCTCGCAGCCCTCTCAGAGCAGGGCCACTGCCTGTGCGGGGCTGCCCGTCCCCCCAACATCTCCTCTGCTTGCCTGCCCTTCTGTTCCCGCCCCCCACTGTCCCCTGCCCCTGGCTGTGGGGGCCCCACCCTCCTCCAGAATGTTTTCCCTGCCTCCCCAGGGGCTGCCCTGGTGGGGCCCCAAGGACCCCTGGCCTCTGGCCAGCCAGCAGCCTTCCGTGTCACTGCCTTGCTGCCCATCAGCTCCACGCACTGGGACTTTGGCGACAGCTCCCCCGAAGTGGACGTGGCTGGTTCTGCTAGCACTCACCGCTATGTGCTGCCTGGGCGCTATCACGTGACAGCAATGCTGGCCCTGGGGGCTGGCTCGGTCCGGCTGGAAACAGAGGTGCAGGTGCAGGCGGCGCCTGCCGCCCTGGAGCTCACGTGTCCAGTCTCGGTGCACAGTGATGAGACCCTCGAGCTTGGCATCCGAAATCTTGGTGGCTCAGGCCTTGAGGCCACCTATAGCATTGCAGCCCTGGGCGAGGAGCCAGCCCAAGGTGGGTGACTCCCAGGGCCCAGGTCACTACTGTTCCTTACCCCAGGGTCAGAGGTGGGTGGGGCAGAGTCCCACGTGGGCACACATTAATGGCCCCTCTCTCCCCGCTGGTCCCCAGTGGTGCATCCGCTGTGCCCCTCTGACACCGAGATCTTCCCTGGAAATGGGCACTGCTATCGCCTGGTAGCGGAGAAGGCGGCCTGGCTTAAGGCACAGGAGCAGTGCCACGCCTGGGCTGGGGCCGCCTTGGCCATGGTGGACAGTCCCGCCGTCCAGCACTTCCTGGTTTCCCGGGTCACCAGGTGCCTGCCCCCACCCCTGAGAGGCGGGGAGGTTGGGGGTTGGGGGGCAGAGCACTGCTGGAGGGTAGAGCCTGAGGCAGTCAGGAGGAGAGGTGGGAGTGGCTGATGGGGATGGCGACGGGGGAGGGGGCAGAGGCCAGACCCTTACCTCCGGGCTTCCCTGTGTGGGAAGAGCCCAGCTGGACTGTGAAATCACACCTGGACATCTGCAGTGTGCAGAGGGGAACTGAGGTCCAGAGTGGTCAAGGCCCTTGCCCACGGTCACCGGGTTAACGTGCTCGACCCCAGTGCCTGGCTCTGACTACAGCACCTCATTTTTCTCTGTGTCTGCCCCTGTTCCTCTGCCTGTCCCTATGTCTGTCTCTCTGTGTGTCCATCCCTATCCATATATCTATAATCTCTTCCTCTAAGAGGGCCTTCCTACCTTGGCAGAGTGGTGGGGGATAGCCCTTTGGGGACTGATCTGTGGGTGTCTTGGTCCCCACATGCTGTACCCTGGGCCTCCCCGCAGGCTGCAGTGCAGGTCTGATGGAAGCGGGGGTCCCTTGGCTGGGCTCCTAGCCCATGGCCCCGGCTGCTGCGTGAGCACTGCTGTGGGCCTTGCTCTCCAGGTCATGTCTCTAAGCCTCGGGTTTCTCATCTGGAAAGCAGGAACAGGGTCCCCTGAGGGGCTGCAGTGAGAAGCCTGCCCCCAGAGAGGGGATGAATGGAGGGGCATCTATCTTTGGGGAGCCCCCGGGTCCTCACTCTCCCCATCTGCAGGAGCCTGGACGTATGGATCGGCTTCTCAGCTGTGGAGAGCACCGAGGAAGGCCCATTGCCTCGGGGCGAGGCCTTCAGCCTGGAGAGCTGCCAGAACTGGCTTCCCGGGGAGCCACACCCTGCCACTGCAGAGCGCTGTGTGCGGCTCGGGCCTGCCGGGCAGTGCAACACGGACCTGTGCTCGGCGCCCCACAGCTACGTCTGTGAGCTGCGCCCCGGAGGTGCGCCGGGGCGGCTGGGGGGCTGGGGAGTGCCTTCTGCCCTGAATCAGGACAGCTAACCCCAACATCACAGTCTCATGGCCACCCCAGAGCTCCTCCTACCCCTGGCCAGGACAGCGGCCCCTGCACCTCCCCCCAGGCTCCTTTCTCAGCTGGTCAGTGTTTAGGCATTTGCTGAGCACCTACTGCAGTCCTGGGCTGGGCCCGCACCCAAGGGAACAGACACAGATGGAGGAAGCTGGGGGCTCCCACCAGGTGGCTCAGTCCCACCCTGGCCCCCCGACACTATCCTCTTTGACCTGGGACCAGAACCTCATCATACATTTGCCACCCTAGGCCCTGTGTGGGATGCGGAGAACTTCCTCGTGGGGGCGTCTAGTGGAGACCTGCAGGGACCCCTGAGCCCCCTGGCACAGCAGGAGAGCCTCTCTGCCCCCCAGGAGCCTGTAGAGGTAGGCCAGCCAAGCCCTTGCTCCCTGACACCGTCTGCAGATCACCAGACTGCCCTTGTTCGGGTTGTTGCGCGTCTCTAAAAAGAAAGCCGCCTTCCCCGCACCCCCCACCCCGGCCTTTTTAATGTCCTGTGTGCCCAGCAAAGGTGTTTGAGGAAAGCTGCTGTTGTGCAGGGAGGAAAAGCCTCTGTCCTGGTGTCTAGGAATGCTCTGAGCTCCTGCGCCTTTTCTCTCTGTGTGGATTTAAAAAAAAAAAAAAAACCAGGGTGCTACCTCTAACAGATGGTTTCAGCATGGCTCTTCCACCCTAGCGAAGCGTTTGTGGAGGGCCTGGGAGAGCCCCCATCTGGCGGCTCCTTCCTCTCTTGGACGGTGGGAGCGGAGGTCCAGGATCTGTGGAGCTGTGCGTTCCAGCCCCAAACCCCCACCCCTGTCCTCGTGCTCCCCCCAACTTCACCAGGTGATGGTGTTCCCTGGTCTGAGCCTGGGCCACGCAGCCTTCCTCACCGCTGCAGAGTTCGGAACCCAGGAGCTTGGCCAACCCGTCCAGATGAGGCTGCAGGTGTACAGGCCCGTGGAGGGAGCAGGTGGGACAGAGTGGGGTCCACAGAGACACTGACTTGCTGACTTGTGCCCAGGATCCCAAGGACAGATTGGATAGGGCTTGCCTGGGTGGGGTTCCCTCCTGAGTCAGCTGGCCTGGTGTTGGAGGGGCAGGGGAGTGATGGTGGAGGCCAAGAGTGCTTTCCAGCAGGGCCTCAGGTAGTAGTGGGTGTCCCCAACTGTGGCCTGTTAGCAGATTGGACCTGTGATACCTTTCCTCCCCTTGCAGGGGCCCCAGGAAACAGCAGTGAGCCTGACAGTAGGCCCCCGGAGAATGGGACTGAGCCGGCTCCTGAGTGCACACCGGAGGGTCTCTGGTGCCCCAGATCCAACATCTGTCTGCCGCTGGACACCCCCTGCTGCCCTCGGGCCTGTGCCAATGGGTCCGCGTCGGCGCTGGGGCTCCCCAGGGCCTCCTATGCGCTGAGGAAGGAGTTCCTCTTCTCTGTGCCTGCAGGACCCCCTGCCCAGTACTCGGTGTGTGTCACCGGCCTGGGTGTCGTCTGCATCCCCCTCAGCCCCCGAGGTCTGGGTCTCCTCATAAAACTCAGAGAAAATGCATATTCTTAGGCACAGCCCACTGGGCCCCTCTGCCCAGGCCCCTGCCCACCTCTGGCCTTGTCATCATGAGAAGCTGCTGCCCCAGGGCCTTTACACTTTTTGTGCTTTCTAAGGATGACTCTCGAAATGTCTCTTGGCTTGGCTGGCTCCCTCCTGTCACAAATCTTGGCTGCGTTGTCCCTCAGAGGTCCCTCCCCTGTCTGGTGAAGCCCCATCCCTGCCTGATTTTCTGTCTGCCTGTGCACGTTCGTTTTGTCGGAGGCTGTCCGCACCATGAGTGCCTGGGGCCCCTGGGAAGCCTGTTGGAGTGTGACTGAGGAGTATCGAGACCTCTGTGGAGGGGCGACTCTATATCACCCTGGGAGGGGATCTCACCCGTCTGTTGGAGCCCCTGGCTCAGTGCCCCTCCACAGGCCCCACACCAGTGGGGGCCCACTGTGAGGACCTGACACAGCCCTGCCTCCCTCTCCTGTAGGTCGCCTTCCATGGCCAGGACGGCCCCCTGTTCCCCGGCGACCTCATAGGCTTGCAGCACGATGCCGGCCCTGGTGCCCTCCTGCGCTGCACCCCGGCACTTGGCCATCCTGCTCCTGAGTCCCCGTACCTCTCTACTACTGCCTCGGCCTGGCTGGCCTGCCTGCCTGCCCAGCTGGAGGCCAGCCGGGCTGGCCAGGCCTGTGCCCTGCGACTGCTCACTGCCACAGAGCGGCTCACCCCGCTGCTGGGCCTGAGGCCCAACCCGGGGCTGAGGCGGCCAGGACGCTACGAGGTCCGGGCCTCAGTGGTCAACAGCGTGTCTAGGCACAACCTGTCCTGCAGCTTCGAGGTGCTCTCCCCGGTGGCCGGGCTGCGGGTTATCCACCCCGTTCCCCATGACGGCCTCCTCTACATATCCACCAATGGCTCAGCCTTGGTGCTCCAGGTGGACTCTGGTGACAATGCCACAGCTACGGTGCGCTGGCCCGGGGGCAACATCAGTGCGCCCTTCGAGGCTTACTGCCCTGATTCAGTGGCTGCCCTGGTGCCCGGCTGTGCCCACGAGGCCAACGCCACCTTGTACTCAGTGTTGGCACTGCCCAGGCTCAGTGAGGGCGAGCACGCGGTGGAGGTTGTGGTGGAGAACAGCGCCAGCCGAGCCAACCTCAGCCTGTGGGTGAAGGCGGAGGAGCCCATCTGTGGCCTTCGAGCCACGCCCAGCCCCGAGGCCCGAGTGCTGCAGGGTGTCCTGGTGGTGAGTGTGGCCAGCTGGTCTGCCCAGCCTCTCTTGAGACAAAGTGCCTGTGCACAGAGTGGCCCCTCCCCACTGAGGAAAGAGCTTGGTTGATGGGCAGGTCCTATTAGGTGGTCATTCATTCCTAAGTTACTAAGAAGTCACCACTGGAACAGTGGCTCTGAAAATGTTTCTTTCTGTTCTCACATTTCAAGAAACAGACTGTGGAACTCTTTGCCCGCCTCTGACCTCATCAAGCCTGGGTGCGTTTGCGAGGCCCTGGGCACTTTTTGAGGTGCTTCTGATGCCACCTGGCCACAGCAGTGCCTCTCAGGGAAGGGGCTGTCCTTGTCCGGGCCCGCCCATCCTGACCAAGGCAGCCATCTGCTCTGCATCTTTGCACAGGGGCCTTGGAAGGGCTGTTTCTGACAGCCCTGCCACTGCATAGCTGTGTCCCCAGCTTGACCAGTCACACCTGTTCTTTTGGGTGATGCAGGCAAATATCCAGCCATGAGGCCCGTTGAGACTCACTTGCCTTCCCAAATGGCATTGTGTTGTCCAACTAAGAGGCTTGAGAAGGAGCCCTGGGAAGGGTGTGCAGATTAAGGGATGACAGTTGGGGAAACTGAGGTACAGAGAGGTCAGGGTGTGACTAAGCCCAAGCTCAGCCCCATACCATGTGGCTCCCTAGTTGAGGGTGGGCCCCGGGGCCCTTCACCCCCTCCTTCTTACCTTCCCACTCTCCCATAGTTCCATGAAGCCCCATGGGGAGGTGTGTCTGGGCCAGTAGACGTGGTCTGAGGTCACAGTTGGCTCTATAAAGACCCCATTGCTGGGGCAGGGTCACTGTCGGCCAACTCCGTGTCCTTCCCTCAGAGGTACAGCCCCACGGTGGAGGCCGGCTCGGACGTGGTCTTCCGCTGGACCATTGATGACAAGCAGTCACTGACTTTCCACAATGTTGTCTTCAACGTCATCTACCAGAGCGCTGCCGTCTTCAAGCTCTCGGTGGGCAGAGGAAAGGGCGCGGGCAGGGGCAGGCGGTGGGCGGGTGTCCAGTGCTCACTCCCGCCTTCTGTCTCAGTTCTGCTGTGCTCCCTATGACCCTGTGGTAGCCAGGGGTGAATACAGGGCAGGGCTCTGCCCACTCTGCCTTGGGGCCTGTCGGCGGCTTGATCACTGCTGACTATCTCCACAGCTGACAGCTACCAACCATGTGAGCAACGTCACTGTGAACTACAATGTCACCGTGGAGCGGATGCATAGGATGCAGGGCCTGCGGGTGTCTGCGGTGCCTCCAGTGCTGCCCCCCAATGCCACGCTGGTGCTGGTGGCTGACGTGCTGGTGGACTCGGCTGTGGAGGTGGCCTTCCTGTGAGTGCACTGGGCCCAGCAGGTCGCAGGGGCACTAGGTTCTTCCCCAGCACCCCTCCCAGTTCTCACCTCCTAGGTCAGGAGGTACAGGGTAAATAGGATGTGGGAGGGGGTGGGAGCTGCAGCAGGGCTGGGTGGTACTCTGAACAAAGGTACAAGAAGAGCTGTTACAGCTGGGCCAGTGGGCGCCCCCACCATGGGAGTGGCCAGCCCCTCCCACTCATCCCCCAGCAACTCACTGCCTGCTGCCCTGGCAGGTGGACCTTCGGGGATGGGGAACAGGTGATCGGCCAGTTTAAGCCTCCATACAACGAGTCCTTCCAGGTCCCAGACCCCACGGTGGCCCAGGTGCTGGTGGAGCACAACACCACGCACACCTACGCCATCCCAGGTAAGGACGGGCCTGGCACCCTGCTGGCTCCGCACCGGGCAAGCCCTGCGCTAGGGGCAGCTCCATCCAAGCCAGCTTGGGGTGCTGACCCTGGCCTTACTAGGATGCAGAAGGGGTGGCTAGGGGCGAGGGGTGGCCCAGGTCACCGAACCCTGCGATTTGAAGCTGCTGGTCAGAAACTGGACCCTCCTGTCTCCTGAGCCTTTTTTGGGGAGAAGGGGGCTATTGTTCAGTTACTGTTAAAGCCCCGGAAGCCTCTCATGCAGAACGCAGAGTAAGCAGCAGCAGGTCCCCAGCTCCTGCCCTGCGCCGCTACTCACTAACCCGAGCTCGCTCGCTCTTGGAGACAGTTTGCTCCTCGTCCTGCATCGGCTGTGGCCCTGTGTTTTGCCCTGTGCTGATGCACTTCACACACACCTTGCTGTGAGAACCCCTGGGGTGGGACCCAAGGGCGTTCTTTCCATTTGGATGGTGGCCCTGCTCTGCCCTCCAGAGAGGCTCCTGCACACAAGCAGCCCTCGTGGAGTTAGGGAGGGATTGTGCTGATCAGGCGGCATAGTGGCCGCGGTGCCATTCCCACTTCGGGCCTGTTCCCCAGGCGAGTACAACTTGACCCTGCTCGTGTCCAACGCCTTCGAGAACCTGACGCAGCTGGTGCCTGTGAGTGTGCGAGCCTCTCTGCCGGCCGTGGCAGTGGCCGTGGGCAGCCCTGTCCTGGTGGCTGGTCGGCCCGTCACCTTCTCCCCACACCCAGCACCCTTGACTAGGGGCATCCTTTACACGTGGGACTTTGGGGATGGCTCCCCAGCCATGACATGTCACCAGCCAACGGTCAACCACACATACACCTCGAGGGGCACGTACCACGTCTGCCTGGAGGTCAACAACACAGTGAGCAGCACAGTCGCGCACACTGATGCCCATGTCTTTGAGGAGCTCCGTGGCCTGAATGTGAGCCTGAGCCCAGCCGTGGAGCAGGGTGCACCTGTGGTGGTCAGCGCCACCCTGGAGTCAGGCGACAATGTCACGTGGACCTTTGACATGGGGGATGGCACAGTGCTCGTGGGCCCTGAGGCCACAGTAGAGCACGTGTACTTGCGGGCACAGAACTACACAGTGACCGTGGCCGTGTCCAGCCCCGCCGGCCACCTAGCCCAGAGCCTGCCCGTGCAGGTGTTTGTCCTGGAGGTGTTGCGGATCGACCCCTCGACCTGCATACCTGTGCAACCCCAGGCCCGGCTGGTAGCCCATGTCACTGGAGACCCTGCCCACTATTCCTTCGACTGGACATTCGGGGATGGCTCGTCCAACATGACCGTCTGGGGTGACCCGTCCGTGCTGCACAGCTTCACCCACAGCGGCACGTTCCCCCTGGCACTCATCCTGTCGAGCCGTGTGAACAAGGCGCACTACTTCACCAGCGTGTGCGTGGAGCCTGAGGTGGGCAACGTCACCCTGCTGCCTGAGAGGCAGTTTGTGCGGCTCGGAGACGAGGTGCGGCTGGTGGCCCACAGCTGGCCCCCGTTTCCCTACCGCTATACCTGGGACTTTGGCACCGAGAATGGGCCCAGCGTTGGGGTCTCTGAGGCCACATTCACCTATTGGGACACAGGCTCCTACCTGGTGACGGTCACTGTGTCCAACAACATCTCGGCCGCCAACGACTCGGCACTTGTGGAGGTGCAGGAGTCTGTGGAGCTCACCGGCATCAGGGTCAATGGGTCCCGGGTGCTGGAGCTGCAGCAGCCCTACCTGTTCTCCACCGTGGGCCGTGGGCGCCCCGCCACCTACCTGTGGGAGCTGGGGGACGGGGGGCGACTCGAGGGCCCTGCAGTCACCCACACCTACACCAGCACAGGCCACTTCACCGTCAGGGTGATGGGCTGGAACGAGGTGAGCCGCGGCGAGGCCTGGCTGAACGTCTCCGTGCAGCGGCACGTACAGGGGCTCAGTGTGAATGCCAGCCGCACGGTGGTGCCCCTGAACGGCAGCGTGAGCTTCAGCACCTCGCTGGAGGCAGGCAGCAACGTACACTACTCTTGGGTGCTCTGCGACCGCTGCACCCCCATTCCCGGGGGCCCCACTATCTCCTACACCTTCCGCTCCGTGGGCACCTTCAACATCATTGTCACGGCCGAGAATGAGGTGGGCGCCGCCCAGGACAGCATCTTTATTTACGTCCTGCAGCGCATTGAGGGGCTGCAGGTGGCTGGTGGTGGCGGTGGCTGCTGCTTCCCCACCAACAGCACACTCCAGCTGCAGGCTGTGGTAAGGGACGGCACCAACATCTCCTATGGCTGGACTGCCCAGCGGGATGGTGGCACAGCCCTGGTTGGCAGCGGCAAAACCTTCTCACTCACCGTGCTCGAGGCCGGCACCTACCGTGTCCAGCTGCGGGCCACAAACATGCTGGGCAGTGCCTCGGCCAACCGCACCGTGGACTTTGTGGAGCCCGTGGGGTGGCTGGCCTTGGCTGCCTCCCCAAACCCAGCCCCTGTCAACGTGAGTGTCACCCTCTGTGCTGAGCTGGCTGGTGGCAGTGGTGTTATTTACACCTGGTCCCTGGGGGACGGGCTGAGCTGGGAGACCCCAGAGCCCTCCGTGACCCATACCTTTCCCACCCCTGGCCTATACCTAGTCACCGTCACAGCCAAGAACCAGCTGGGCTCGGCTAACACCACTGTTGAGTTGGCCGTGCAGGTACCTGTGAGTGGCCTCAGCATCGGGACTGGTGAGGTGGATGGCAGTTTCGTGGTGACCGGATCGACTGTGCCCTTCTGGGGGCAGCTGACCTCAGGCACCAACGTCAGCTGGTGCTGGACTGTTCCAGGTGGCAGCAGGCACGGCCAGCATGTCGCTGTGGTCTTCCCCGAAGCTGGCACGGTCTCTCTTCAGCTCAACGCCTCCAACGCAGTCAGCTGGGTCATAGCCACGTACAGCCTCACGGTGGAGGACCCCGTTGTGGGCCTGGTACTGTGGGCCAGCAGCAAGGTGGTGGAGCCCGGGCAGCCGGTCCACTTTCAGATCTTGCTGGCTGCTGGTTCAGCCGTCAGCTTCCACTTGCAAGTCGGTGGGGCTGGCCTTGAGCCGCTCCCAGGACCTCACTTTTCCCGCAGCTTCCCGCGCATTGGGGATTATATACTGAGTGTCCAGGCTGAGAACCATGTGAGCCGGGCACAGGCGCAGGCGCGCATCCTGGTACTGGAGGCCGTGGGCGGGCTTCAGGTGCCCAACTGCTGTGAGGCAGGCATCGCCACTGGCACCGAGAGGAACTTCACGGCCCGGGTACAGCGGGGGTCTCGTGTCGCCTACGCGTGGTACTTCTCCTTACAGAAGGTCCAGGGGGACTCGCTGGTCATCCTCTCGGGCCGCGACGTCACCTACACCCCTGTGGCTGCGGGGCTGCTGGAGATCCACGTGCGTGCCTTCAATGAGCTGGGTGGCGTGAACCACACTCTGGTGGTGGAGGTCCAGGATGTCATCCAGCACGTGGTGCTGCGCAGTGGTCGCTGCTTCACCAACCGCTCAGCCCGGTTTGAGGCTGCCACGAGCCCCAGCCCCCGGCGTGTGGCCTACCGCTGGGACTTCGGGGATGGGGCTCCAGCAGAGGCGACAGAGGACCCCTGGGCCGACCACTCCTACCTGCAGCCTGGGGACTACCGTGTGGAGGTGAATGCCTCCAACCTGGTGAGCTTCTTCGTGGCCCAGACCACAGTCACGGTGCACGTGCTGGCATGCAGGGAGCCCAAGGTGGATGTGGCCCTGCCCCCGCAGGTGCTGATGCGGCGCTCCCAGCGCAACTACCTGGAGGCCCACGTGGACCTGCGCGATTGCGTCACTTACCAGACTGAGTACCGCTGGGAGGTGTACCGTGCCACCAGCTGCCAGCGGCCTGGGCGCTCGACCCCTGTGGCCCTGCCTGGCGTGGACGTGAGCCGGCCCCAGCTGGTGGTGCCTCGCCTGGTGCTGCCTGTGGGCCACTACTGCTTTGTGTTCGTGGTGTCGTTTGGGGACACACCCCTGTCCCAGAGCATCCAGGCCAATGTGACAGTGGCCCCTGAGCGCCTAGTGCCCATTGTCAAGGGTGGCTCCTACCGTGTATGGTCAGATACGCAGGACCTAGTGCTGGATGGGAGCAAGTCCTATGACCCCAACCTGGAGGACGGTGACCAGACGCCACTCAGCTTCCACTGGGCCTGTGTGGCCTCAACACAGGTGAGCTGCACGGAGGGGCCAGAGGAGAGGGTTGTCCTTCCAGCCCCCCCTCAGGTGTTTGCACTAATGAGTTCAACAAAGGGAGGGGGTCCATCTGCCGGCAGAGTCCTGGGGGCTTGATCCCAGCAAGGGGAGGGGTGTCCCCAGCTGTCCTCCCAGCCAGCCCCTGCTCTGAGGGGGGTCTGGGGTCTCACCGCCCCTGTTGTGGGCCACAGAGCGAGACCGGTGGCTGTGTGTTGAACTTCGGGCCCCGCGGAAACAGCGTAGTCACCATCCCTCGGGAGCGCCTGCAAGCCGGAGTGGAGTACACGTTCAACCTGACTGTGTGGAAGGCTGGCCGGAAGGAAGAAGCCACCAACCAGACGGTGGGTGCCGACTGCCCTTGGCCATCGCCCGGGAAAGTGGATCTATAGGCCTGCAGTGGGTGGGGTGCTGCCAGGAAGGGCCGAGCACACAGGGCCCGGGGAGTGGGGGCAGCCAGCCCAGAGGGAGCGTCCGGGGAGGTGGGAGCTCGGAGCAGTGTCTGTCCTGACTGGGCTGTGAGGTGGACCCCCTCTGTCCCAGGCAGCAGGAACCTCAGAAAGGGCTGTGTAGGACACCGCTGTCCTCCACGTGTGCCTTGATAAGCGAGCACACAGCAAGTGCCTCCTGCGTGCCAGGTCCGAACCAGGCACTAGATACTGCAGAAAAATAAGCCCCCTGTGGTCTCCGCTCCTTTAGATGACCCCTGCCCTCAGACTGGGAGACCCCAAACCAGATGAATGCACTTGGTGAGGGCCAGGCTCGCTGTCCCTTGGGAACTTGAACTTTGGGTTGTGCAGTTGGCAGGGCTTACAGGGGCGCTTTCTCATCTGGGGCAAAAGCCCAGGGGGCGGGAGAGACCACCCTGGGCAGATTTGGGGTCAGCCTCAGAAGCAGAGATCCTGTCTCGGCACAGCTTTCCTATGATCCCACACCACCTGCAGGTGCTGATCCGGAGCGGCCAGGTGCCCATAGTGTCCTTGGAGTGTGTGTCCTGCAAGGCCCAGGGGGTGTATGCAGTGAGCCGCAGCTCCTACGTGTACTTGGAGGGCCGCTGCGACAGCTGCAGTGGGGGTGCCAAGCGAGGGGTGAGCTGGGCGGGCCTGGGGTGGGGGCAGGGCTGGGGTGGGCGGGGCTTGTCCAAGCCCTGGAGGTGACCACAGCAGCAGCAGCCCTGCCCCTGAGTGCCCATCTGCACCCCACAGCTCTGGGCTGCACGCACCTTCAGCAACCGGACACTGGTGCTGGACGAGACGACCACGTCCACAGGCAGCACTGGCATGCGGCTGGTCGTGCGGCGCGGTGTGCTGCGGGATGGCGAGGGCTACACATTCACGCTCACCGTGCTGGGCAGCTCAGGCCAGGAGGAGGGCTGTGCCTCCATCCACCTTTCCCCCAACCGCCCTCCGCTGGGGGGTTCCTGCCACCTCTTCCCACTGGACGCCGTGCACGCCCTCACCACCAAGGTGCACTTCGAGTGCACGGGTGAGTGTGGCCCGGTTGGGGAGGCAGGGGGCCATCGTGGTGCTCACGGAGGGGCTGAGGTGACCATGTTGTGGCCCGCAGGCTGGCAGGACGCGGAGGATGCAGGCGCCCCGCTGGTGTACGCCCTGCTGCTGCAGCGCTGTCGCCAGGGCCACTGTGAGGAGTTCTGTGTCTACAAAGGCAGTCTCTCCAGCTACGGGGCTGTGCTGCCACCTGGCTTCGCACCCCACTTTGAAGTGGGCCTGGCTGTGGTGGTGCAGGACCAGCTGGGCGCTGCTGTGGTCGCCCTCAACAGGTGAGCAGGGCCCCTGGTAATGGGGCCTGGAGGGTGGGAGCCGCTGTCTGTTTACCCATGGCCTCTCTGTGTAGGTCTCTGGCCATCACCCTGCCGGAGCCCCCGGGTGATTCCCTGGGTGGCCCCCCAGACCTTACATCCTGGCTGCACAGCCTCACGGAGAGCATGCTGCCCAAGCTGCTGAGACAGGCTGACCCACAGCACGTCCTTGAGTACTCGCTGGCCCTCATCGCTGTGCTCAATGAGGTCAGTTCCCTGGGGGAGTCTGCCCTCAGTGGGTGGGCACTGACTCAGAGCAGTACTTTTACTGGGTCCTCACATTCTTGCAGAGGGCTTTTCCCTGACTCCCGTCAGACACGAATCCCTTGAAATGATTTCTGCTATTGTTCCTAGCCTGGTAGCTCAGTTGATTAGAGCATTGTCCCGATACACCAAGATTGCAGGTTCGATCCCCAGTCAGGGCATAAACAA
>PVKM010031769.1:0-16677 GCA_004027735.1 Carollia perspicillata | reverse complement strand
TGAGGTTCAGGAGACTTCTAACCTCAGCTCTCCAAGGGCCAGGGTTTTCCTTTGCCTCCAGAGACATGCCACTTGAACAGTACCCTCCCCCTTCTCAAGTGGGGACGCTTATGTAATGTGGTATTTAAAAAGGGACAAATGTTTCTGACTCAAAACATCTAAAATTGAGCTCACAATCCCTGAGACCAGCAGCAACAACAAAAGTCAGTCTTCAAGTGTGGTATCCAGAGTTATATACATCAGAGCTTGTAACTAAGTGGAAACGGAAGTTCTGCTCCATTTCCTCTCCTTTAGAATGTACCAGAATGCCCAGTAAGGGCCCTTAGCTGATGACTATGCTTAAACTCAGCTCTGATCCTCACTCCAGTCAGCCACCCCTCACCCTGATCTTTCCCTGCTCCCACCTCTCAGAGTCATTTCTTTGGGAGACATGAACATGCAGATTTCAGTTTCCCCATGTGGTAGTTTTGGACAACCCACTTTTCTTGTGATTCACCTGGACTGAGAAAGAGAGCACCTGATGGGGAAGGGCCCCTCAGAGAGGTCTTTGAGAGAAGGCCGAGGGCCAGGCCAGGCTCTGCAGACAGAGTCACAGAGATCACGATCGTCTGCATTGGCTTGTGTTTACACCCGGCAATGTGAGCTGCCCAAAAGCAAGCCTAGGGCAGACCTGGAAGGTGCCATGCTCAGCACCGTCCTGCTGCAGAACAGAGCACCCGACTCCCCTGACTCCCCACCACCCAATTAGCACCTGGCAAACATTTGTTTCCCCATTAAACTGTGGCTCTAAATAAAATGCTGCCCTGGCTCCCCTTCCCCCTCCCACATGCTTTGTTAACATGTGATTAAACCCTCCAGCCCTGGCAGGCAGTCTTTGGAGGCGGGAAAAGGTTATTAGCTAACGGTTCAGAGCAGTAAAGGCACTTGGCTCAGATCCTCAGTGCCCCAGAGATATAATTATCTCATGCTCGATGGCTTTGCCACCTGTCACATCTTCTGGCTTAATTTTTTTAATAAAAAACAATGAGAGGGGTTGTTTTCTTGCTATGCGGCAGAGCTCACTTTGTGCTGAGCTGGGATAACACAGGCTCACAGCAGTTGCCTCCCAAGTCCCTGTTCCTGTTTTCTCTCAGCGTCTCTCTGTCTCTCTGCTGCCCTCTCCATCCCTTTTTCCACCTCCGAGTTGTATTCTGCACCTTTCTGTGCATCCACCTGCAACCTCTGCAGTGTTTCCTCCCTCTACACTAAGCCTTTCTGACACACGGCCTTCAGTATTTTGTCTCACGTGCCTGCACTGTTTCCCTTCTGTCCTCTCTCCTTCCCTCCCTCTTCTCCCAGCCCGCCTCTATCTAGCCTCCCCTGGACTATCCTATCGGAACTAGGTTGTCTCAGGGCCTCCTTGAAGGTTTCACCTTTCAGTGGACTCTCCCCCATACACTGACCTTCAAATCTGCCACCAGCACACCTGCCCTGTGCTCCTGTCCCAAAGTCCCCCAGGGTCTTCTAGGCGCCACATGACTGTCCATATGCTGTGTTTCTCCCCAGGGCCTGTGGCTATTTCTTTAGGCCCAGTTTGCTGCCCTCAGGCCAGGACAGTAGTGGCCTTTCCGTTTCCTGCTGGCTCCTTTTGCTCATCTTCACCTCGTACCGAGCGTTGGCCATTCTCCTGCTCAGACAGCGGTGGGGTGTGCGCTGATGGGTTTCTGCCTGTGGCTTCTGACTGGTGGGATCCAGCCTCCCTGTCCTCTATGGCTCCTCTCAAGGTGCAGCACTCCTAACATGCTGCCTAACCTGACCTCACAGAACCTCACGGTAGACTCTGGTCATCAAAACGTGGGCTCTCCCTCTCCACTTAGAAGACGCTAGCTTTGTAGACTTCTCAGCAGGGCCAGCCCTCAGTCTCTACCATCAAATGCACGAACACACGAGAAGATGCTGACAAATAGGGTTCTCTCTCTCCAGAGTTGTTCTAAGTCACAGCACACATCCATCCAGTGCTCATATATAGGCATCAGGGGACATCAAACTTCTCTGGCATTGCTGAACATCTTTGAAATGGTTCCTAATGTCTCCTTTTTCCTCTTTCAGCCACCGAATCTCCAAGTCGAAGTTCAGGTAAGTGAGATACACGCTGCTCTTCTTTTCTTCTGCCCATAAGCTCTATCTCAGCCACCTCACCAGGTGGGCGGTAGGTAGAGTTAGGCTTGTTCTTCAAAGGAGGTAACTGTTTTCTTTGGTATGGCTGTCAAGAAGAGTTTTTTTGGGGGTCACATCAAGCAAATAATTCAGGGAATGATATTTATTGAATTATCTTTGTTGGTCTTTTTGGTAGCACATCCCAAAGCTGTGAGACCCAGTGTGTCTCCCTACCTTGTAAGTTGAAGTCCAGGTGAAATAAATGTAATGTGGATGCTTGCTAATCTTCCTGACTACTTCATGTTCATGGACACAGTGAGATATGAACTTTAAGGGTTATAGAAAACACCCAGGATCACCACACTGCTGAGCTTCAGAACCTTCCACGGGGGCTATGGTCTTCAGCCCCCTCTGCCTTTCTGCCTCTCTTCCCACACTTCCCTGCACCTACCCTTGGTTCCAACCACATGGAACTTGCATTTACTGGAATGTTCCCTGTCCTGTCACATATATGTCAGGGCCTTTGCCTGGAGCGTCCTACCTGAATCACTGTGTCCCCATGTCTTCATCCGGGGAGCTCAAATTTTGTTAAGAACCTCAAATATTACCACATCAATGACATCTTCTGCAAACTCCCCAGGGGAGGTTACTCACCTCCCTCCAATTCCCATAGTGCTTTGCTCATACTAATATCAGAGCACTTACCACACTGCGTACTAATTGTTGGCTCACAAGCCCATTTCCCTCAATAGACTCTGCATGCCCCAGATGTATTACTTCGAGAGAGTCTGCTAAGTGCCTGGCCAGTGGTAGGCTGCTTGTACATACATGTGTGTTGAATGGATGAATGGATGGATATGTGGAGATTGCATTGACTCCCACAAAGAGTCCCTTAAGGTAAAATTATTCAGTCTCTCATATTTCCTCTTTCCCAGCTCCTCTCTGGCCTGGAATCTGGATGCACGGGGGCAGGGGACTTCAAAACCCCAGGAGGTGAATAGGGCTTGGGGAGGACTGGTCCTGGAATGCCCCCAGAGTCCTCTGCTTATCTCTGCTGTGCAGTAGCTAGTCTGAGCTGCTGTCTGAGCTGCTTCCTGCCGAGGCACAGCAGGTTCATCTGGTTTGGGCATTCACCACTGGAACCCATGCCCCCCCACCCATAGTTGCATCTGACCTTGAAATATCCACTTCTGTTCTCCGACCCCCAAGCTCTGCTGGTCCACTGACATTAGCACCTCATACCCCATGTGAGTGCACAGACCCCCTTCCAGGTCCCTCACACTCCATGAACCAGCTATGGGGAACCTGGAACACTAAGCAGGCTCACCTACCTACCTGCCTCCCTGCCTCCTACCACCATCTCTGCACCAACCTAGACAGAGCTCTAAGCCAATGGCTGGCATTCTTCCAGGGTCCTGCAGACCCTCTGTATGTACCCAGTAGAGGATGCCAACTGGCCCCACCGTCCCTGGGCCTCTCTGGGCCTCCTGTGTGTTTCTAAAGCAGGCTTCTGTAAGCCCTTGGGGCTGGCCCCTCAAGACTCTGGTATCTGACTTCCTGCTCCACTTCTGACCCTTCTTTCTCCCATATTTCCACTGGAACTGGAAAATGCCAGCTTTTCTCTCCTTCCTCTTTCTCTTAAGACCTACTTTACATAAAAAAAGGTCTAGGGCCAAGTATACCAGGTCTCACTCTTATTACATGAAAGAGTGCCCTAGGAATATAAATGTCCTTTTTCTCTCGATAATAATGCTTGGATTTTGCAGCTTTATCTCTTGTATCCGGGGATGTGGCTGGATCACAACAGGGACTGAATAAATGTAGGGTGGGCAAGAGTAGATTTACAGTTGTTCGTATGCAAAATAGTTCAATAATTAATAATAATACAAGAATAAACTATTTTGTGTACTCACAACTGTAAACCCACTTTTGCTAACCCCTGTGTTTGTTGAGTGAATGAATGAATGAATGAATGAATCTTGACACACACTCAAACAAAATATCTAATTGGACAGCAAAGTTGAGAAAGCATTTTGTGCTTCTGATAATTCCAAAGACCCCACACATAGAATAAGAGTAAAGGGACAAAAATACATTTGAAAATATTTCCAAAACATCATTCTCATTACATGGAAATGAGTGAACCATAAATGAACAAATGAATGAGTTAAGGAATGAATTAACATCATCTGGGGGATGGAAGAAAATTTTCATGTCTGTATGGACTCAGTCTAATGAGAGATTACTCAGGGGGCTCTGGGAACATTTTTTATCCAGTGATTTGTGATGTAACCTGTGCTTTTGAAAAGAGGAAAGGAACAGTGGGGCCCATAAACTTCCAGCTCTGCTCAGCTTTGAGACTTGGCTCGACCTGCTATATATTTAACCCCCTGTACCCCAACTATTTGACTTCTGGGAGGGATTTCTCCCTCTGCAGTTTCTATTCAAGATACAAGGGAAATGCAGTGAGGAGACTTTGTATTCCCAGAAGACTTATCGCTGGTAGGTTGGCACTGTCATTGTTCAATGACAGCCTTTTTAGATGAGGCTGCTGAGGCTGAGAGAGGCTGGGGCCACATGGCTCCTATATGGCAGGTCAGCCAGCACCCATACCCAGGACCCACGCTGCTAACTACTGTGCCATCCTACTCACAAGATCTGTTTCTGCTTAGCTCTTGTATCCTGGGTTTGGGGTGGAAGCTCTATGGCAGTTCTACTGCATGGAAATATAATGAACCACATGTGTACTTTCTACATTTTTCTAGTAGCTATGTTAAAAAATAAAAAGAAACAGGTGAAATTAATCTTAATAAATGTAACCTGCTGTTTCTAAAACATTGTCATTTCGACTTGTAATTGACATAAAAATTACTGAGATATTTTTACATTTAGTTTTTCATACTAAATCTTTGAAATCCATTGTGTACTTTACACTTGCTTCATGTCTTATTTGGAGTGGCCACATTTCAATTTCTCAATAGCCATATGTGGCTAGTGGTCACTGCATCAGACAGTGTGGCCATAAAGGGTCTGAGCAGGTATCACATGGTGGCCTTCCAGTCTAGATTCTTTGGCTCATGGATGGTGTCTCTTTAGGAAATATCAAAGGCTGTCAATGAATTGGAAATGCCATCAAAATTGTCCAAGTACACCAGGGGCAGTTTTTGTGTGATGCTAAGGTTTCCACTACAGGTGCAAGAAAAATCTGTCCTCATACTTTCTCATGTCTGATTGTGACAGCCAAGATAGAATGAGAGAACACAGGAAAAAAGCAAGATTAGTTAATGCTGGGGTTGGGGAGAGAATTTTTGCAACTCAGAAATAACCTTGTAAACAGTGTCTGTTTTGCTCCCCCATCCGAAGAATCTAAAATTTAAATTTAAAAAAGAAATCAAAATATTCCTGATCATTTACTCTGTTTAACAATGGAAAATAACAAAATTTGAGCTTCAGATTGGCCTATTCTATTTGCAAAACTGAAAGACACAAAATTATAGTTTATTTAAAAGAAACACTAGAACAGAGATTTTAGGGAAAATTCTGCAGATTAGTGACTTATAATATCAGGAATTAGTTACAATAAGGAATTTTGCAACATTTGGGGCTCACTGTTCAGAATAGGATTTATTATTTTTAAAAAGATTTTATTTACTTATTTTTAGAGAGAGGGGAAAGGACAGAAACATCGATGTGTGGTTGCCTCTCATGCACCCCGACCCGGGGACCTGGCCTGCAACCCAGGCATGTGTCCTGACTGGGATTCAAACTGGAGACCTCTTGGTTCGCAGGCTGGGACTCAATCCACTCAGCCACACAAACAGGGCCAGAATAGGATTTACACGGTTAGGGAACAAAAGATTCTGAAAGTATTATGCAACTTGAAAGGATTAATCAGATAACCTGTTGAGGTTTCCAGATCTCTATTTTACAGAGTTTTAAAGTGGATCCCACATGGTTCTAAAATTTTGAAGGACTATCTTGCCACGTATTCAGTGAACTGTACCTCCAAGGTTCCCTCTACTTTTGCTATCCCATGAGCAACAAGGCACCCAGATTTGCCCCAATCCCTAATAGTCCGTTTTTACTTTTTTTAAATTTATTTATTTGTTTATTTATTATCCTCACCCAAGGACATGCTTATTGATTTTAGAGAGAGGAAGAGAGGGAGAAAGAGAGTGAGAGAAACATCGATGTGAGAGAGAAACATCGATTGGTTGCCTTTCTTATGCAGCCCTAACTGGGAACCAAACTGCAACCCAGGCATGTGCCCTGACTGGCACGTGCCCGAACCTACAACCTTCCAATTTGCAGGACAAAGCCCAACCAGCTGAGCCACACCAGCCAGGACCCTATAGTCCATTTTTAAGTTACTTATACACAAAATAATTAAATTTAATGACTTTCTGTGTTGTTTGTTCTCAGTTCTGCAGCCACTATAAAGACCCTGAAGTGTCCACTACTACTCTAGATGACTGTCAAAAATTATATGCCAAGCAAACTCTTTCAGGAGCACCGCCCTCTCCTCATACCCACCCTCATCCCTGGATCATAAGAGGCTCAGGTCTCTCAAAACTTGTCTCCAAATCTGCATAGTTTGTCCCTGATGCTCTGGCAACCTGTCAGCAAGTGTCCTCACTGTGTGAGATGGCCTGCACTGGACACAGTCCCTTTCCCTTGTGGACCTTATGACCTCATTGTCGATCCATACAGTAGAGAATAACTGGGAAGCTCTTTCCTCTGGGGAACGTTTTCTGGCTCCTCCATGACTGGCTAGGATGCCCTCTGATGTGCTCTGCCAAGCCTACCTTGGCACTAAGCCTGCTCTTGGATTGCTTGCTCGCTTAGTGGTCTATATCACCCACATGAGTTTTATGCAGACAAAGGCCATGTCTAGCATGTTAAATATCTAGTACCTAGCCCATGGTAGGTGTTCAATAAGTATTTCTTTTATGTATAACTAAATTAATAAGGCAGAGAGAGTGTGACAGTAGTTCTGAGTCTGGGAAGACTAGAAAAGAGCACGGTGAGGAAGCTGGGATGGACAGGACATAGCAGGGAGGGGTGTCCTGTGCCCTGGAGGTACAGCCCCAGTAGGTAGAAAGGCAAGAGCAGGGCCCAGTATTGGAAAGAGGTAAGAGGACCCGAGGTGAGTGAGAAGAAATTTCCTATCGAATGCAATGATGTAGAAGAAGTGGGTTAGACACATTCATAGCCATCCTTCTCCCCTATGTCTACTTATGGAAAGTTCTATTTCTAGAGTAAGTGACTTTTCCAGTTAGTGTGCAGGGAACGTGAACAGCAGGCACATTTCTCCTCCCTATTTTATCATTTAATTTCTATATCCTCCATGCATATGTAAACACAAATAAATTTACACATTCTAATAAACCATTACATTTATTATACAGTAGGAAGCGTTGCCAGGAAACCAGTTGTCAAGCAAAGCTATATTTTGAAGAGTGGGAGGTGTATAATTATCTTCAAATACTTTCCCGGGGTAGTAATTACCCCCACCCCCACTGCAGCTCAAATCCCTGTGACTCTCCCGAATGGCTGTGCACAGGAAGAGCACGAGGTATGAGTCCTACCTGTCTGGCAGCCACTCCTGCAGGGGCTTGACCAGAGCTGTTCCAGACCCAGGGGACAGGCCTGACCGTGTCGCACCCTGCAGCCACTGCCCCAGACTTGGGGCAAGAGGAGCTTAATCTAAGTTCTTGGCACTGAACTGACTCCAGGCCGGCTCCTACATACTGTGACAGAAGGCAAACTTGATCCCTTTGGATTCTGAATGACAAGTGTCAGTGATTTCTGTAACATGACATTGTATCTACTTAAAGCATTTTTCGAAACGACAATGTAAGCTTCATAAGGTCAGATATGAGTTTGTCTTGCAAATTAATTTTTCAGGATAAAAAATGGTGTTACCCAATTCCCCTACAGTGTTAATAACTGCAGTAACAGGATAGAAGCAGAGTCCTGCCCTGGCAAGATGAGACTCCTCATGACCAAGGTCTGGCCACCTCCAGAAGTCACTGCTCACTAAGGACCAGCGACCTGGGACTCCTGTCCCCTTTCCCTACCCCTCCCTCCACTACCTCACATCCTCACTCTTACCCAGGGCAGTATGTGTGGAGGATGGAAGCCTCCCTAAGTGCATTGGAAGCACTAGTTTTCTGACCCTGAGGCATTTCTTCTCTGTGTGGTGACTTTCCCCTAGGTAGCAGGTAAGTATCCCCTACAAAGGTTTGGCACTCACTGAAGAGGGCATTCCAATGCCACAGTGATACAGGGTCAGATCAGAATACCACTCAATTAATCCTTCCCTGCTCTGTAAGCCCAAAACGGAGCTCTCTGCAGTTCTGAGGAAGCCGCACCCTTCATGGATGTACTGCCCACTTCTCTTGTCTCATTATAGATTTTCACTAAGGTTTGCTAACAGGATTTTCCATGGACAGCAGGTAGAAATATAGATGGAGTCACGCTATCCTGGAAAGTAATTTGGGATGAGTGAAGGGCTCCATAAACAGCAGAGGTCGACCTGCCTGGAGACCTAGAATACAGATGTGAATACAGATGTTCCTGGACAATTGCTCTAAGATTCTGCTTTGTCCCTGCCCCCCCCACCATGCCTTCTTTATTACCCAATCCTTTATTTCTCCCCATCTGCAACTGTCTGGTGGGTCCCTCTACAAAGGACCTGCCAGCACCTCAAGGGTATTCCTGAGCTCAGTGCCCCAGTTTCTCCTCAGAGCAACCTCCATGCCCAGAGCACTGCTTCTCCTTATCTGTACTTGTACTGCTTAGACAGGTCACCCTTCTGAATCACCCCACTAGACATTTGGGGTGTCCCTCCCATACCTTTCTCTCTCACCCTGCACATTCAAAGGACTGTTGATTTTGCCTCCAAAATTGGTGTCAACTCAGTGTCCTTTTTTCCATGCATATGACTACCGCCTTCACCCTCTTCAACCTGGGTGTCTGACAGAGCACCCTTCATCCTGTTCCTCATCTAGAAGTTGACAGAGTGGTTGCTTTTGTTAGTTGTTTGGTTTTCTAAAATCATATCTCATCCTGTCATTCATTCTCCCATCAAAGTGCTCAGCAGGGCCCCTCATCTTCCCGAGCACAGCTCTAGCATCCCTACCCTTTTGTCTTTTGCACCTTCTGGACACTTGTTAAATGTTTGGTCAAGAGAGTTAGCAAATATGGCCATATATTTTCTCTGAATCATGAGGATGAAATTAGGAATAAGCTTTAAAGCCCTCCACCACAGAGCTATAAAATGTGCCCATTCTCTCAGGACCATCTAGCTTAATGGCCCTTAGCCACGGTTGCACACTAGCATCATCGGTGGGGCTTTCAAAAATACCAGCAGATTTTGTGTGTGTGTGGGGGGGGTTGTTTGTTGGTTTGGTTTGCTATTTTAAAAAGTACCTACCCCCAGAAAATGGATTTAATTGGTTTGGGCTTAGGACCTGGTTTTAGGTGGAGTTTCTTGGTCATCTTTTAAGCTTTTCCCAGGTGGTGCTAGGCACAGCCAGGGTTGAGACTCACTGACAGCAGTCTCTAACCAAGAGACCAAGGGGACATTGTATGGACCAGGGCTGAGCTTTGCGGGGGTCACGTGCTGTATGAACTTGCATGTAGAGGTGTGGGTATGCGTGGGTGCCCTCATTTTTCTGAACAGAAGATCTAAATACTCATCAGACTCTCGGCAGATTCCGTGTCCCCCCAAAAGCAAAGTAGCTCTGCTCTAGACTCAGCCCTTACACTTTACAGATGAGGCAGCATGAAGTAAGGGCGAGAGATGGGGGGCTGGGAGAAGACCAAGGGGCCACTGCCACTGTGTGCTTGTGGCCATGGGACATAACCTCCACGGCCCTTTGTTTTTCTTTCTCAAAATCAAGACAACACCTGCATCACAGAGTTCTTTAGAGGATTAGGGAACACTTAATGAGAAGCACCTAATATGGTACTGAGCATACGTGAGGTTTTGTTCATGGCAACATATTACTAGTCCTAATGCTACCACCACTACAGTAATAATACTGCTAGTGCTTGCAGTATTATTTCTAATATTGCCATTATTATAAAATAAAATATTTTCCATTTTTGACCACCTTCAGCTTTATGTCATATGACATAAATTCCCACAACAACCCTGTGAGGTTGGCCCTTTTCCCATTTCACAGATGAGAGAATGGAAGCTTAGGGAGGAGCAGGGATAAACCCAAGGCCACAGAGCTAAGTGGCAGCAACTCAGTCAGCTTAAAAGCTTATCCCCTTGGTGCCAGGTTGTGCTGCTCTCTGGTGAGGCCAAGTCAGATATGAGGTGAAAGGAAGCCACAGTGGTGCCTTTCAGATTGCAAGAAATCTGAATTTCATAGCCACCTCCCTTTCATCCGTCTCTTCTTGCCTGCCCCTTTCTAGTCGTTACTGGCGTCGGTGGAATCGATTCTGCAGAAGAAAGTGTCGTGCTGCAGTCAAGTCCAATGTCTTCTACTGGCTCGTGATCTTCCTGGTGTTCCTCAACACGCTCACCATTGCCTCGGAACATTACAACCAGCCACACTGGCTCACAGAAGTGCAAGGTGAGAAGCAGCCCACAGTGCTCTCCCAGTTCACTCTATCCACTTCAGCCCTGAATCCCAGGGAGAGGCAGCGCAGGCAGAAGGTGGATGGGAAAGCAGCCAGTGGCCACAGCTCTTGGCAGTTGCCATGCCAGGACACGAAGGGCTTGCAAACCCACAAGCAAATGCACAACCTCGTCATAAACAGCTGTGGCTCACCTGGCTGGGTCCACACCATCTGCCTGCCCCAACAGTCACTGTTGGGTCCAGGTGACAAGGACACATGCTACTACACCTTGTTTGGCTGTCTCAGACCCTTGGCTGCCAACCTCCCAGAATGGGTGTTTCAATACTTCAGGCTTTATTATTGCCTCCAGGTGTATGTGGAGATAAGTCCAGGTGGGCTTGCCCGACATGTGAGGACAAGGTGAGCAAAACGCAGGGGAAAGGACAGCAGTGGCCTGAGCATAGGGAGCTGTCCTTGATGGTTAGTCAGTGCCATGCCCTTTCTGGAGCCCTAGGAGAAAGACTCACTAGCCAGCGCCTCAGCTCCATTCCCAGGGAGTCCGGCAGACACAGGGGCTGCATTCCAGACTTGGATGGCCTGGCTTCCCGCCTTGGCTTATTGGTTTATTTCTTATATCTGAAAAATGGGCTTGATGACAATAATACCTACCTCACAGAGCTGCTATGAGGGGTAAAGAAAATAAGTCATGCAAAGCCTTTGTAGTAGATACTCTAGTCAACCCTTATTCTCACTTCAGCTTTCCAAAGTTTCAGTTACTGTAGTCAATCATGGTCTGAAAATATTAAATGGAGAGAATTCCAGAAATAAACAATTCATAAGCTTTTAAATGACACACTTTCTGAGTAGTGTGGTGACATCTCACCCTATTAGGGTATATATGTATAAGAAAAAACAAGTATATGCAGGGTTCCGCTCTCTCCATGGTTTCAGGCATCCACTGGGGGTCTTGGGACGTATCTCCTATGGATAAGGGGAGGTTACTATACTTGATAAATATTTGCTGGGATTGTAACTAGATATCTTGTGTATTTGGCCCTAGTTTTTTTGTTTTGGTGGCAGTGAATGGGAGAGGTGTCTTGGCTATGAAGGGAAGGGCGAGTTTGTTCGTTTTACAGTGGTGATTAATTGCTGTGTTTTCTTTCTCCTCCTTCCCTTTTTTCCCTCCTCTCATACCTGTTTGGATCATACCCAACTCTTGAACCTGCCAGACACGGCCAACAAGGCCCTCCTGGCCCTTTTCACCGCAGAGATGCTGCTGAAGATGTACAGCCTGGGCCTGCAGGCCTACTTCGTGTCGCTCTTCAACCGCTTTGACTGCTTCATTGTGTGCGGGGGCATCCTGGAGACCATCCTGGTGGAGACCAAGGTCATGTCTCCCTTGGGCATCTCTGTGCTCAGATGTGTTCGGCTCCTGAGGATATTCAAAATCACCAGGTATTTCCCTCCAGACAGAGGACTCAGGGAGAAGTCCTTGCAAAAGGCCGGGAGGCAGAAGGGCCTGCTTGGGAGAGCAGCTGCTATTTCTAGATGGGTCTGTCCTCGGCTCACCTACAATAAGGGGAGCTTTGATTCATTTAGATGGCATATCAGTTAGAAATCCCTTTGCTAATTCCAGAGACTGTGGTGTGAACAAATTAGGGATTTGCTCAGTCACATAAAGGAAGTCCAGAGGTGGGCAGCCCAGGTGGCTTCCAGAAGGCATCGAGACCCAGTCTCCTGTTCTTTGCTTTGCCAGCCTTAGGCCTGCCTTCCACCCCTAGGTCACAAGATAGCTCCTGGAAATTGAGCCATCAGGTTCAAATTTGAGGCAAGAAGAAGGGCGGGGGCGGACAAAGGGAACACCCATCCCACTCAGTCAGCTTCTTCCAGTGCTTCCCAGAAATCTCATCCAAAGCTCTGTTCTCATGGCCACCCAGCGGTGAGAGAGATAGAAACGTGGTCTTTAGCCAAGCGTGTGATGCCACAGGTGCAGCCAAGATTCCTTAACTAAAGAGAGTGATGGCTATTGTTGCACAGATGGCTTTGATTCCTCCTTCCACACGCTCACCTCTCTCCATCTGTCTGTCCATCTGCCCACCCAAAGACTGCAGTCTTCCTAACTCTCCAGGTCAATCAGGGATTCTCATGTAGAGGACAGGCACGAGCCAGGCACGGACAGTGGGAGGTGCGCTCTAGGACAACAATTTTCAACTGTGTTGTGACCTATTTGGGATGATGAAATCTACTTATTGGGCCACAGCCATCATTTTTAAATAGCTGTATTGATATATAATTCACATAGTATAAATCCACCCTTTTAAAGTGTACAATTTATTTTTATATGTATTCCTGTAAATAGTTTTGCAACCATCTAGTGTTAGGTTTTCATCACCCCAAAAGGAGACCTCATACCCACTCCTCATTCCCCCACCTTCCCTCCCAGCAGCAACCAGCATAGATTTGCCTGTTTCGGACAACTGTCTTCATGAAATCATGCAAGGCCTGGTGTTTGTGTCTAGCTCCTTTCACTTGGCGTAGTGGTTTCAAGTTCCCCCACTTCGTAGCATGGATCCGTACTTCATTCCTTTCTATGGCTCAACAACATTCCATCGGATGGATATATATCC
This sequence comes from Carollia perspicillata, assembly GCA_004027735.1. NCBI lineage: Eukaryota > Metazoa > Chordata > Mammalia > Chiroptera > Phyllostomidae > Carollia > Carollia perspicillata. Next base: position 3,337 of record PVKM010031769.1, on the reverse strand, counting down.
CATTGTGTTTATTCATTCCTCAGTTGGTGGACATTTGGCTTAGGTCTACATTTTGGCTACTATGAATAATGCATCTATGAATAACTGATGTTCAAGTTTTTGTATGGATGTATGTTTTCATTTCTCTTGGGTATATACTCAGCAGTGGAATTTCCAGGTCATTTAATAACCCTGTTTAAGATTTTAAGGAAATGTCAAACTGTTCTTCAGAGACTAGGCCACTGTACATTCCCATCAGTTGTATAAAGGTTGCAGTTTCTCTACGATCTTGTTTCTCACGAAAGAATGAAATAGAATAAGAAAACATCAGAAGGCCTCACGTGAATGTAGGCATTGTTTCATAAAAATCTTTGAGGGAGATATACATCAGAGTTGCAGTATGATATATATTTGTCACTGTGGCTGTGGTCAACCTTAGAGGGATACGTCAGAAACACCTGGAAGGGGGCGTGGTCAAACTATGCCCCCCGGAGGTGTAGGCCTCCTCTCCTGTCGCATCTCTGTTATGTAGCCTGACTGTGAACAGGAGCACTGAGACCATCATTTGGATTGTGTTGGAAGAAGGGGCTGGGATCAGTTATCTTCCATTCAGGGACCTGGAGTCAAGTAGACCCTGCTGAGAGTGTTCTGACTATGACTGATTGTGACTTAGTGAGTCAGTCGGGGGCCTATGAAGCATCCCAAGGTATCACTATTCTCTGCAAAGTGTTAGCAACTGCGCCTACACATGCTTGTTCCAGTGGTGTTGCCGAGGGTCAAGTAGGAAAAGGTGTTTCAAGTGTTCACTTCAGTGAACAGTTGAGTGCACAGGAGACACTCAATAACCAGAGATCTGTTATAACTCTAATTACAATTGTTGTTATTAGGGGAAGGAAGAAGGAGAAAAGAGCTCATGGTGGTCTACATACACATACTCTCCACTTTTCTGTAGCCACCATGCCATACTCTGTGGCAAGTCCTGCTGTGGGACTGGGAGCAGGAGAGCACCCCTGGGGAAGGTTTACTATCAGATGATGGACTCAGAGTATGTGCAGATTTTAAACCCTCGAGTTTAGTCTCCTGAACAACAACCACCCCCAACAAAAGACCTCTTTATGAATGTCCTGAATATCTTGGCATTACAGACATTCTTGGTTTAAAATAAAAGTAGTAGAAATATAAAAACAATCACCGTTAACATGCATCGGTGCTGTCTCTGTGCCAGGGAGTGTGATTGATCTCACGTGCGCTTGCTCCATGATCCTCACAACTACCTGTAAGAGAAGGTGAGGATAGACTCCTTTGTCATTGTTCTCATTTTGCAGGTGAGGAAACGGTGGCTTAGAGAGGGAAGTCAGTTGTTCAGGGCCACAGAAACTGCTCAGGGGCAAAGATGGGATTAAAGGGCAAGTCTCTCTGCCAGGCTTCAGGTTCTGTGCAGGGTTGATGGCTAAACTGTCTTGTTGTCTGTGGTCCAAGACAGGACTTAAGAGATTTTTAGCGCCCTGATTCTTGTTGTTAGATAATTGCTGATTCTACTTTCTCCTCCTGGGTCTGGCGATAGCTATTTTTAATTTGGAATTTCTGGTGCCTCTTAAATAATTCTCAAAAGGTTTTTGTTTGTTTGTTTTTTAAATTCCTATAGAACAGAATTTTTGCTCCTAGAGATTGCCATAGCATCTTGAAGAGATTTAACATTCATTCTATTTTTAATCAATGATTTATTTCTAATCTGAAACTATTGCCAAGATATTATTTTTTAAAATCTATCTTTATCAGAGAGCCTCCCATAGCCCCTCCATGAGAAAGATTAGTGTTATTTTCAGATCTCTATAAACAGAGTAATTTCATTATCTAATTGGAAGCACTTTGGCAAAGGCCATCATCTTCCTGTTTTCCAGTCTCCACACGCTCTGGGGCTTTTGGAAAACAACACAAAGACCGACTGCAGGGGAATCCCATGCTCCCTCTGAACCTTGTCTCTAATACACCCCAGAGACCAAGAAAATGCCTACAGTATAGACCCGAGTGGGCATTGGGGTCCCTTGATGGGGTGTTATCTGCACATGGTCCTGCCATCAAACAAATGCATTTCTCCTTCTTTGAAAACCTCTCAGAGCATACTTTGTAATGTCTCACTACTGTTTTTCACAGTGTATTCTGAACCAGTGATTGCAGTCCTCAGACTTAGTTGAAGTCATTAGGAGGTCTCATTAAAGACCCCACCTCTAGTGATTTTGACCAGCAACTGGAGAGCTCTGTGTTGATGGTCCAGTAGCCTTGCTGTGAGAAACACTGGCCTAATTTTCTGCTGCTGTCCTTTGTCCACATTTTTGCCTAAAAACATGAACATTTTTATGTAATTGGAAACCTTGTTTCATACAGCTCCACTCTTTTCTCTGTACTGTAGTCCCTAACCATGGTAAGATTGTACTTTTGATAATTCCTGACTGAGAAAATACATGGTAAAGAACTACTGTGAATTCAGCAGTGTTGAAATTAGTATGAATTTCATTAATTCCTACACACCTATATGTATTGAAGGGTGGTAGTGTCAATTCAAGACAAGCTATTTATTTAGAGTGCCCTAATGCTTAGTGTATACATGGATTCAAGGATCCCATCCTATAATTCCAAGCTGCCCTTCCTGCGCCCAGGCCTTTGGTCTGAGAGCCGGGAATGCTGGTCCAGGCCAATGGCTCTCACCCATGATGCCATGACCTGATAGTGTGTCTGAGCAGTTGAACAGTATATGGGAGATAATTTGTTACGAGGTAAAATATTAAAATTAGTGGTTTCCCCTTTTAAAAAATAAACATAAATAAATTCAATATTGTTCTTTTAACACCCTCCCTGTTGGTCACTTGCCTTCCCAAATGCTTTTCTGACTGGACAACAACAGAGTAGACGTACCACTCACCCATGCAGCTTGAAGGGAGTCTGGTATATGATGAATAGGAATGTGGCATATGCAGCAAAGGAATTATTAGCATGCTTACATTTTTTGTGTGTTTTGTGAACATCTGAGAATGCCTAGGAAGTATACTGTGCATGTGAGTGTCATCATCCTATGGGTTTCATTAAAAAAAAAAACAAGACTAGCAACCCTGTACTAGACTATAAATCAATTGATTACTAGGCACTCATAGTACTATTAGTGAGAATGGGAAAGAATCGGGAAGATAAGATTCCAACCTCAGGGAGAACAGAGAAGCATGCATGTTGCCAAGATCTTTGTTGTCTTTGGGTAAATTACCCACGCCAGTGGGTCTTTGGCACCTGTTGGATTGGGTTCTTTCTCTTGCTTTGATGGAGCTCTAATGTTGCTGACTTTTTTAAAATATATTTTATTGATTAT
>PVKM010031768.1:0-16689 GCA_004027735.1 Carollia perspicillata | reverse complement strand
ATTGTTAAACCTTACTTATATAATTAAGTTGTTTATCACCTCTAAGGCCAATACGTTCTTTTCCACGATAATATTTGTAGTTTCAAAAGGGTTGTTAGATGAATGAAATTTATATCTGGGTTGTGGATTTTCCGTTTCTATGATCAACTGTAACCACCAAGTCAGAAGCTTTGCCAATTTAGAAAATATAAAAGCTTGCTTACGAAATTAATAAACGTCTTCAGAGCTTCACCTGCCTTGAGCTGTGTAGTTGCCTGATTTCCGCGCCGACTCCTGCCCTCACCTTGAGGGACCCCTTGACCCGCTGCGGCCGGACCGCGGCACAGCGCCTTTCTCCATTCTACATTCTTTTGGCATAATATGAAGAAATGTAAAACAGGCCCTGACCAGTGTGGCTCAGTGGGTTGGGCATCATCCTGCAAAGCGAAGGGTCGCTGGTTCAATTCCCGGTCAGGGCACTTGGCTGGGAGGCAGGTTTGGGCCGGAAGAGGTGTGTGCAAGAGGTGCCAGTCGGTGTTTCTCTCCCTCTCTTTCTCCCCTAGCCCTTCCCCTCTCTCTGACATCAATAAGCATGTCCCCTGGTGAGGATGAAAAGGCAACAACGGCGACAACTGGGAGTGAGGCTGCAGGTGAGCACAGGGCTTTTCCGTTTTAGTTTGAAAACGCAGCGCGTTTGGTGTTTCCACGGGAGCTGCAGGAGGGCAGAAATACTAAGCAGAAGAGCCAGACTCAGTGCGGTCCAGAACAGAAAAGCAATAGCTACCACCCATGAAAGCAAGGATGGCTCTTGGGAAAAGCCAGCAGCGAGTGGTGCCGTTTGGATTCCTTCCCCTTGCCTACCAAGCCCGCCTCTCCCGGGTGCGGGGGGAGGGGGGGGACCAGGGAGGATACGACCAGCGAACTCCACAAAGGTGGGTGCATTGCCGTGCCTCATCTGCTGTGACCTGGGTCCTTCAGAAGCAGAGCCGCGTGGAATTCCACAATGATGAATGAACACTCTGTAAGTCCACGGGCCGCAGTTTTGGCAGAAGCGTTGTGGACCAGAAAAGAAAATCCTCTTCCAAAGTTTGTCCATGCCAATGAGAACAAAATGCTACCCCTTTCAAGATGGAGCAGGTCCAATGGAATCGACCTGCCACCAGGTCGCTAGCTGACTGATTACCCCAGGGAATGGCACCAAACCGGGGACTCAGTGTCGGTCCCTGGGGCCGGCAGGCTGGGCACTTGGCCTTAATGAATGGATGTCCATGGCGCCCATGGGTACCTTCCATCCTCACCACCGTGGTGTTGACAGAAATGAAACAAAATGGAGTCACTTTTGCTAAGTGACATCACCCGAGCTGAACTTAATACCTAACCGAACTGGGGTTTCGGCCTCTCCTAGGAGTGCGATTTTAAGCCAATCAGCCTGGAATTTTCTAATCAGCCCTCATGAGCTCACCTGAGAGAAGACTGGCTGCCTTCTCCTCAGGGAACGGGCCCTGGCCTGCGATAATCCACCCTTCGAGCTTCCCCGTCCTCCCTCTGCGAGTAAAAACCTGCCATTTCGTACAACCCCCGGGGAGCGCCCTTCTAGCTGCCAAAGTGATGCCGCCCGACCCGTGAACCACGTAATAAAGCCAATTCGATCTTCCATTTTATTTGATTGGATTTTGTGTTTTCACAATGGCCACTTTGTTCGGGAGCCCACTGAACGAGGCCGGGGGTGCTGGGGAAAGAGGCGGACTGGTGTCCACGCCCGAGCTCATCCGATCCACTTGGTTATTGAAACCGTCCTCTGCTGCGGTTGCCCCACAGTGGGCACCAACATGAAACACAAATACCTTCACTTTTTTTTTAATCTACGCAGAGATGTCCGCGCCCCCCCGGAACTCTTACCCGTAGGTGCTTATCACCCATTTCCTCCCTGTGTGCCTTCCAAGTCCCCGACCACCCCGTCAAACCACTGGCCGCAGCCCAGGAATCGGTTCCTGGTCACACGTCTGGCCCTCTCTAATTCCAAGCGAAACGAGACAGCAGGTGCGCCGTTTGAAGTTCTGCCCGCTGGCTGGGGGGGCAGCCCCGGTCGCTCCGCGCTCACCACTGTCCTTTGGGGTATGCCAGCAGGCGGCTGGCCTGCTTCTGAGGGCTGCCTGTCTGCCACGCAGAACCGTCCGCGAACCAGGCCTGAGTTGTCTCTGCCTCTGTCAGTGGACTGCAGGGACTCCCCAGGGGGCCGGCGGTGCGGGCTGAGAGAGAGACAAGGTAGGGAGGAGCCCAGGCTTGAGACAAATTCCAGGAAAAAATGGAAAGAGTTTTATTCATACACAATGGGCAGATCAGAGGCTGAAGCCCATGGTAGGAACCGAAGACCCGTTCCGAGGTGGGGGTGGGAAGAGAACAGGGCTTTAAAGGCATAAGTTGCAAGCAGCTGACCAAGACGGAGATGGGTGGCTAAGCTTACATCATCCATTTTCTGATGGGCGGAGCCCACTGAACTTTGCAATGGTGAGAACAGTGGGCAACACGTGCCCGGGCATTTATCGGCGTCCTGGCTGGGCTCCTGGCTCACAGAACAAAAGGAGTTCCCGTATCGACCACACAGGGGTCCGGTTCTTCAAGCAGTAAGCCCAGGCGGGGGGCTGCTCCCCCAGGGAGGACGTTTTGGCACTCACAAGAACAGAGCCATGTCTTGTCGGCGGCCTTAGAATTTAAACTGCAAAATGTCCTAATGTTGGGCCACGAATTACGATAGTCGAGTTCTCGTGAGTCTTCAGGCCTTTGGGCCGCTACTTGGCGTCGTTTGCTTGTGCGTCCGGGCCCGCTCTGGCTGCATTAGGCAAGCGCCATTTCCGTGTGCCGATGGAGGGTTGCTATGCACACCCAGCTTTACGGCTTGGTAGGTACGTCAACCAATACCCAGTTCGTGATGGACAGCTCAGGTTGTAGGGTCACTAGGTAGCCCGTGGCTACACATTCAGTTGCCACAAAGGCCCAGGAGCAGACCAAGAGCTATTGCTCAAAAGGAGAACAGAGCCCAGCAGGAAGAGGTAGGTTTTTTGCTTCCAGCTGCTTCCAGCTTCAGTCCATACAAAAACATCAATAAACTGGACCTCGTCAAAATTAAAATCTTTTACTCTACCAAGGATACTATTTTTTTTTAAAGTTGAGTCTGCACTTTCCTTGAGGACTTTTTTTAAAAAAAATTATTTATTTATTTTTAGAGAAATGGGAAGGGAGGGAGACAGAGAGGGAGAGAAACATCAATGTGTGGTTGCCTCTCGCACGCCCCCTACAGGGGACCTGGCCTGCAACCCAGGCATGTGCCCTGACTGGGAATTGAACCAGTGACCCTTAGATTCACAGGCCGGTGCTCAATCCAGTGAACCACACCAGCCAGGGCCCAAAGATACTGTTAAAAGAATAAAAAGACGAGCCATAAAGTGGGAGAAAATATCTGTAGATCACACAGCAAAGGACTTGTATCCAAAATATGTACGAACTCTCTAGAGTAAGAAAAATAATAATAAAATGAGCAGAACATTTGAAGAGACTTCACTAAAGAAGATACATGGATAGCAACTAAACTCATGAACAGATGCTCGATATCATGAGCTATTAGGGAAATGCCAATTCCAACCACAAGGCCATAGCACTACTCACCTGTCAGAACAGCAAAAAGTAAACCCCAGGAAAAAAGGGGAGGAACGCCAGTGTTGGCGAGGGTGAGAAGCAACTTGAACTCTCCTATGTCCATGGTGGGTGGGAACGCAGAACGGTACAGGCGCTCTGGAAAAAGTCTGGCCATTTGTCATAACAAATTGTTGGTACACAAGACAGTTTGGAGGAATCCCAAGGGCATCCGGGTCAGCAGACGAGGCCATTCCCAAAACGTCCTTGTGGAGTGACCCGGGGAAAACAAAACTGTAGTGATGGCTAAGCAGTTGCCACGGTCAAGGGCAGCTGGAGAGCTTGACTCTAAACGGGCAACAGAAGGGATTTCTTCAGGCTGCCGAAATGGTCCTGTATCCCGTGATGGTGCCTTTAAGAATCTCTGCGTGTGGAAAACCAGACCTGGTCCCAGAGAAACGTTCATTTTGTGGCATATACATTGAGGCATTAACATAGATACCCATTTCAAGTTCTTCTATGTTATAACATATCTATCTAAGAGATAGACGATAGGTAGGTAGATAGATGGATGACAGATAAAAGTTGCAAATCTCTAAAGCTCATTATGTAACATGAAACCTTTTTAAGTAAAGAAAAAAGCATTTTAGAATGCTTAATGATACATAATTTATTGATGAGTGAAGTCTGTACGGTCTACAAAACTTGTTTGCGGGCACTAGATTCCTAAAATTACAGCTGTCCCATTTCTTGGGTATAATTAGACGGGGAATAGCATTTTACATTGTTTGGAAAGACGGAGCGGGGAGGAATGCCAGCCCTCTCCTGTCTGGCTGAAATGATAGGTCCGATGGCACAGGCATCCCTCTGGTTTTGGAAACTGGCGTTTGGGCCCGGATTGTCCAATTATCTCGGCCATCAGCCTCGAGTCGGGGCTGTCCACAGGGATGCTTTCCAGGCCCAAGGCCAAGGCCTCTAGGCCAGGAAAACCTTCCCTGACGTCAAGAGGCCGAAACTGGAGACAGAGGGAGGGAGGGGTGTCCTCCCAGACGCCCCGGCTGCCTCGAAGGAGGTATCTGACCTGAATTTTTACCTATTTGAGTTTGTCCACTAGGACATGGCCCTTGGGGGCCAAGTCAAAAAACCACAGCGTGGTCGCAGCTGGTGTGGTTCAGTTGGTGGGACGTCCTTCCCAAACACCAAGAGACCCCGGGTTGGACCCCTGGTCAGGGCACATGCCTGGGTTGAGGGTCTGGTCCCCTGTCAGGGCACATGTAGGGGCCGACCCATCAGTGTTTCTCTCTCACGTGGATGCTTCTCTCTCCCCCTCCCTTCCCCTCACTCTAAAATAAAAAAATAAAACATAAAATTAAACAAACCCCCCGCACACACACACAGTGCATACTTTGGAGTAACACTTCTGTTTTGTACTCTTCCCAACAATATACCTTCTCTCCAACAGATTCCCCAGTAAAACCTCCCAAAATTTGGAGCCCCAAAGTGGAAGGCCCGCACCCCTGCCAGCACCTCCGAGGCAAACCCAGTTGTATCCAGAGGTGGCGCTCCGCTTGGGACTCCAGCTTTTCCAAGAGGCCCCCCTATTTCCTAGGGGTGTACAGGAATCCTGTCTTCAGAAAGCCTTCACCCGTGAGTTGGAGGTGACTTGCCAATGTTTTGCTTTGTCACAACTTACGGGGTGATTTGTGACCTGAACGCGCGCCAGCTTCTGCGGCAGCCCACGGGGACCGATAGGGAGGTCTCCAGAATCCTCCCACTCGCCAAAGTATTCCCTCCATTGGCCTCCGAAGATGCCCCGAATGCCGACGATAGTTACCGGTATCGGGCCAAGGTATTCAAATGCAAATGCTGAGCCAGGGTGGGGCAATCCACTGAGTCACCACCTGGCAAGGGGTTGGGCCGTCACCCAGGAGCAGAGCTCTGGAGAGACCGGGCTCAGAAGTGCTGCCATCGGAGAAGATAGCCCTTGGAACCCGGGACTGGGGGCCTGGTCCTGGTGCGGAGGCGACTTCAACCTCACAGGGGCCACAGAACACAGGAGCAGCAAGGGGCCGGCGAGGGCACACCCCACACCGCCCCACGCTCATTATTCCTTCTACACGGACGGCCCTCCTGCCCTGACCGGTGTGGCTCGGTGGCTCGGGCGCCATGCCGCAAAACCGAAAGGTCGCTGGTTTGATTCCGGGTCAGGGCTGCAGGTTCGGTCCCCGGGAGGGACGAGTACGAGAGGCAACCGATCCACGTTTCTCTCTCACACGGATGCTTCTTTCCCTCTTTCTCCCTCTCTCCCCCACTCTCTAAAAATAAATAAATAAAACAATTTTTTAAAAATGACCCTCCTCTTCCAAAGCACCTGCCAGGTGCCTGTCACCGCGCCTCCCTCCCTGGAGCTGCTTGCACAAAGGGAGTCAAGAAAACCAGCCCGGGTCCCACCTCCTGGCGACCAGCACATCAGCCCAGACCGCTCTGTGCCAGATGGAAATATTAGAAACAGAAACCAATTAATAAATGGGGGGGGCTGACATTTTTACATTAATGAGAAGCAAATGAGACAGCGTGCTTGGTGGAGGGACGTGTGAGGAGGAAGCCGTGGCAGCCGGTCGACACTCCTTATCTGAATACTGAATATCTGATTGATTGATTCCTGTGAAAAGCTTTATTATTTTCATTTGGTCCATGGCATGGGAGAGGGCTCCAGGGTGGTTCAAAGGATGCCTAGTGATTTCAGAGAGAGGCTCAGGCAAAAGCTAGACACCAGGGAGGTGTAGAGGGGCCCCCCGAACTCCTTTGGGCTCCACAGGCTCCTAGCTGTGCTTGAGGGGGACCCTTTTGGAGAGACACCCGCCCAGCCCAGCCTGGGGGCCGGCTGGCCTGCGGAGGTAAGTCAGCTGTGGCCTGATGAGTCTCACTGCTCCCCCCGGAAGTGGTTCTCCAGGAAGTCACAGAGCTGGGGGTCTGTGGGGGCAGAACCCAGGGCCTGCAGGTCCACAGGGGCCTGCTTCAGAGGCTTCTCCAAGGCCATGATGGCTCAGGTGGCTTCCTGAGTGTCACCCTCTCGTCTTGGCAAGGCTTCGGCACTTACCAGAAGAGAATGCAGCCACTGTGCTGGTTTTGCCACTTTAGGAGACACTCAGCACCCTGGCGATTCTTCCTGGCCCGCACCCCGCACAGCCGCATGGTCACAGGTGGCAGGGAAGCTGGGAGACAGGTACGTGTGGGAGGCCCGCAGACGCAGGCTGGCCAGGTGGCTGATGGCAGCCTCCACTGGGGTGCACTAGTTCTGGCCCATGTGGGAGCTCATGGTTGTTCTGCCATGAGGCATGAAGGTCAAAAACCGGTATCAGCCAGTCTCAGAGGCTGAGGATGGCCACAGGTGGTGACCGGGAAAGAGGCTGGAGGCTGAAAGAGGGTCTCTTCCTTCCAAACCCTGTGGAAGCAGGAGACAGACGCCCGGAGCGCCGAGGGCACCGTGGGGCGACTTCTGAGTGGGTGCTCCGGGGGCCTCTGCTCGTTCACATGCTATGGGCCTGCACAGCATCTCAGGGCCTCTGCACCCTCCTTTTAGGACAAGTTAGGTCTTTACAGGTAAACAGACGGCAGTAGAAAAATGTGTCCTTTGCTGGAGGATGAAACCAAGGTTGAAACCCTGCCCTGGCCGGTGTGGCTCGGATGGTTGGAGCACCGTCCCATAACCGAAGGCTGTGGGCTCTGATCTCCAGTCTGGGTTTGAGGCATCCGATCAACGTGCCTCTCGCTTCCTCTCCCTCTCCCTTCCTGTCTCTCTGAAGTCCGTGAACATACGTCCTCAGGCGAGAGTTTAAAAAAAAAAAGCCCACTCCTCAGTCTCCCCTTCAGCTCTGGAATTTTCCTCTTGCCTCTGAAAGTAAAGGGGAGAAGGGTTTCACAGGGAGACCCCCTCATTTGGGGGATGTTGTTCTCATCACGCGTCGATTCTGCTCACTCACGCGGTGCATTTTCTCACTCCTCTTTGGATAAAGATGAAATTCAAAGCAGGGGACAAAGTGGATGTGGGGCCAATCAAGTCCAATTACCCACCAGCCCCTTTCCTTTGGGGGGCATAAGTGGTCCCCAAATTTTGTGGGCAAAATGTCTCGCACGCAACCGTGAATTTCCTTTATAATGAATGTGAAACTGCAGGGTTTCCATCAACAGCAAAGCGAACTCCAGCACCAGGCCAGTAATGCCGACGATTGGCCTTGGTAATGACACTGAACATGAAATCAGCTGGCCATAGGGCAACCTGGGCAGCCAGACCCTGAGGAATGCCCTGCTTTCTGCCTCTGGTCTTTCGGGGATCCCCTGGGGCGACGGAGGCAAGACGAGGAACCTCCTGACCACCTGTGACCCAGGTCACGGAGGGACCCCTTCTTGCACCCTGGCCAGGACCCGAGCGGAGGTGGCTGGCAGGACAACACCAGGCAGACGGCACACGGGGAAGCATGGATGTTTGTGCGTGGACACCAGAGCTGTGACTTCCGGCTGGGCGGGGAGCCAGCACCCCGTGATGCCACGGTGAGGAGGCGAGCAGGCCAGGGGCACACTCACTTGCTGGGTCCAGGGGTGACCCTTCGATAAGGAGTCCCTCGGAGAACCGTGGCAGCTCGTGACTCGGTGGCAGGCAGGAGCAATCGAGTGAGGCACTTTGACAGCCCAGTGTGAACAGCTGGGTGACAATCAAGCCTCTCTAGGCCCCTCAGGAGGGTGAAAATTGCCCCGTGAACTCTGCAGAGTGGGCTCCTCCCCCACAGGAAGGGGCAAGTCCCAGCACTTCCTGGGTCCCCTCCTCGGTGACTCCTCCTCGTTGGGGAAGGGCAGCTCAGGCTTTGGCCCACCTGGAGGGAGGGGCGCAAACCCCAGCAAACTCCTCCCCTGGTGGCCTGGGAGGACAGGTGCCCATCTGCCCACCCCAACACTGGGCTGTTTAGTCAGGCTGCTTCCTCAGGCACTTGGCAGACATCATGGCCACCCCAGCTGTCTCAGCACAAGCATGGCAGCTGTGCCACCTCCCCCGTCACCTGCCTGTGCTCATCTGTCCTCACCTTCTCACCCTGTCCCCTCCCAACCATCTCTTTCTGGCATGGGACCCCTGGGCAGCCCACAGCCTCTGGGTCCCCACGATTGGCCTCAGGAGTGACAGAAAGAACCGGGCATGACCCAGGGCTGGGCCCTAACTAGGAGTGCCACCAAGCAGCCCAGGGAAGGGGCGGGCGGGGCGGGGAATGCGGGACCTTTGCCTCTTTGGACAACAGAACGGCCCTGGGCAAGAGCCGGCAGCCCCCGAGCCCCAGACTGATTCGGGCACAGCTCTACTCTCGGGGCTCTGGCCCGGCCCCGGGGGGGTTCAGAACAGCACACGGAGAAGGGGTGAAGATGGGTGCTGAGCCAGGAAAGCTTCAGGAGCCCGGGAAGACGCAATCCGGGGCTGTTGTCCTGGGGCAGATCGGGGGACCCTGAGTACCCACAGGAATGGGGGCCGGCAGCCAGGGTGCTCCACGATGCCATATGGCTGGCTCAACGGGCAGGGGACAGTGGCGAGTGAGAAATGAGAGGACAGCTCACTGCAGGTCACTGCAGGCCAGCCCCACCAGCCCCACAGGGACAGAAGCCAATGGCCTCTAGAAATCCGTCCAGCCCTACCCGGCTCCTTTCCCAGGGGGCGCCACCCCCAGGAACTGGTGCAAAGCCCCCTGGCAGTTGTAACCCTTCTGCCACATTCCCTAAGGGTGACCTCCAAGGACAGTGGCAGTGACTTCTGAGATTCTTCTCATGGGTTCCCGATCCTCAGGGTGTAACTCAGTAAACAGGCAGATCACAGACCCAGGCTGGTGTTTCTGACGTGGATAGAAATACTGCAGTTTGGGGAAATGTGTAAGAATTCCTTTAGCTTGTTTCGGAATCTGTGGGTGGAAGTGGGTCTTTTTATTTCAGAGAGCCACATCAAGCAATTAGTTCCTGACGCTCTTTCCTTGACCTTGAGCTTCCTCCTCCCCGTTGCCCCTTCTCCTCTCCCTCCCTCTTTCTCTCTTGCAATCTCTCTCTCTCTCATTTTCACAAACTCGATTGCCCTGGATAAAGTCATCCAAAGATGATCCAGAAAACGGAAATAAACGAGAACCGTAGAACTTGACAGTGGAGACGTTTCTAAACCTAAGCCACATGGCTTCGTTTTAAGGGAAGAAACTGGATCACAAATCATGAGTACGGGGCAGATAAGTAATACCGCGGCTCCGCTGACCACACGTTAGAAACCAGCGCACAGGCCACGTGCGACGCCTTTAACCCTGCCTGTAAAGATGCTATCGCCGTGACAATGCGTCACAGGGAGCGAAGCCTGCTGTGTGGCCTCCGGGGCGAGGGCAGGAACGAACAGGAATCTCTGAACGAGTCTCAGATGACTGTAATTGAACGTCGGAGTTTGCAAGGTAAAAATATCAAAGCCAAAGCCTCAAAAAAAATGCATGCTATTCCAGATAAAAGACTTTTAAGTAGCAAAAGCATGTTTTCCCTACTATTCCAATGAAGGTAGAAATAAGACAACACAGGAGTGCCTCAATGTTTGCTGAACGCATGAGCAGAAATGTTGCGAGTGACTGACGGTTTCCAACTAATTATAATAATGAAACATAGCTCAGCCAAATGGTTAATGCCCGAGACACGTGACATTTCATTCAACGTGTGCCCAGGGGATCGGACAAGGAAAAAAAACTCATTTTCCTTTTCTCAGGGAGGAGGTGCTCCAGAGAAATGAGAGGGTAGGCCAAGAAAGAGGAAGAGGTGGCTTCCAGGCAACGAGATCTGATGAAGAAAAAGGTAAAGGGAATTTGTAGGGTAATGACGAAGGGGAGTCTTAGGTCACGGCTGCGCGCCAGGCCTCGGGAACCACGCTGAAGATCGGTGCAGAACGGAGGGCTGTACGTGGAAGGGGTCTGTTATGCAATGGGACAGGACAGCGGGCCGGCACCAGCACGGGGGAGCTGTTAAATATTCGGGATTTTGCAAGCCAGTTGTTACACACAGCCATTACCAAAAATGAAGTTACAGAAACCGCCCCGGCTGGCGTGGCTCCGTTGGTTGGCACATCGTCCAGTAAACCCAAAGGTTGAGGGTTTGATTCCCGGTCAGGGTGCATGCCTAGTGTGGTTCCCAGTCAGGGCGTGTACAGGAGGCAACGTATCAATATTCCTCTCCCTCTCTCCTTCTCCCCTCTCCTCTCTAGGCATGTCCTCAGATTTTAAAAAAATAAAAATTAACTTATACAAACAAATAACTCAATTAATGATATTGAAAACAAAGGTAATATCCAAAATTCGTCTCTTCCTAATGATCCTACCACATTTCACCAATATTTATATTCCTGAGGTTATTAATGTGTTTTTGTATTTGGAGGGTAGAAGTTTAGAATACGTGCTATTTATATATTTCTCCCCGGCCCTACGTCCACTGGTGTCAAAGCTGTAGCCTGAGACTGGCCAAGGTGGAAAATTCACACTGCGCGGACATTGGCACAGGTTACAAATCGCGTCTTGTTTTATTATTTCGGTTGTCTGCACTCAAGGAAACAATGAAGAAACGGTTCCCTGGAAGCCATGATGCTGTGAGTAAGCAGGAAATAAACAAGGAAGGATTTATTCTTTCCGCATTTGAAAACTAATATTTGGGGCAGCGCAGAAGCTGCTCGGATCACTTTTCACCAACACAAGCGATGCTCCAAAACGTTCTTTGTTGTTTCACTTTTGACTTATTAACAGAAACGAAATGATCACCTAACCATCGTGTCCTCATTCACTGTGGACACGAAAAGCAGTGGGAACATTCCATGAGAATAGAATGGCCACGTGGAAGGTACAGCCGATAGTAAAATGTGCACATTTTATTGCTAGTCATAAATCGTGTGCTGCATGGTTTTGTGTCAGCTCAGATGCTCTTGGGACCAGGTCAGACGAGCTGCCTTGCAGAGCCACCAACGAGCAAGACCCTGAAGCCGTAACAGGTCTGCCCCCTGCTTCCTTTGCGTTAGGGTTACACGTGTTAGGGCGCACAGAGACAGCACGGACGCTGTTGGCACGCACACAGACTGTTAGCGTGCACACGAACTGTGCCCACGTTTATAGATTTTTCACAACAGGCCAGGCCTTATCCTTATTACCCGACCCCCCAGTTACAGATATGAGAACTGAGACTCCCGCTGCTCCCTGGGCCCCACAAAGCCACCAGCAGCCCTGCTTTTGTGCCCTGCAGATCCAGGACTCTCTCTGGGGTGGGGGTGGGGGGCTGGAGTCTCTGGAGGGGGTGGGGAGCGTAGGGGAGCCCCCTGCCCACCCCAAAGGCTCTCTGTTCTCCTAATGACATCGCCCTGTACTCTCTGTGATCGTGGTAACCCTATCCCACCCCGTGCTTTCCCTGAGAAAATAAATTAAAGTAGGGTCCTCTCGGTCCCCAGCCCACTTAATTGTCCTGCCTTCACAGTCTTTGTCTGAGACGCCGTCCCCATGTCTGATGACCCTGCAAGCACATATCTGGTTTTTAGTGGTTATTCCTGGAATTCGGGCCTTTGAAATTCCACTTGAGTTACACAACGTGTTTTCTGTGATTCCTACCTCTCCCATGTTCATCCACACGCAGCGGATGTTCTGTGAAGAAAGGCTTCCGGCCAGTCTCACCCCGTGGGGCTCTCCCACACACTCTGCGGGGACCCCACAACCTCGGGGAGACTTACAGAACACCCAGGGGAGCCGGAGTTTACAGCCAGCGAGGTCGGTGAGCACAAAGCAGGGGGAGGGATGTGCAGACGGAGGAGATCACAGCCATCTGCCCGCCCTCGGGACGCCTCGTCTGGCCGCGTTCCAGAGAGCCCGGGCAGAGTCACCTGCAGCCACAAATCAACTCCAGAACCTTCCCTGAATCACATTAAGGTTCTGAAGTCGACGTCGAACTCTGGCCAGACACAGGCCCTGCCTCCTTCGCTGTTTGCAGGAAGAATTACAGACGTCCTGGGGGATGCTTTTTCATTTCTGGCTGGATCAGGGCAACGCTTGCCTTGCTGATCCCTGACCCGGGTGATGACCAGGTCCATCCCAATCAGAAGCACGGTGGCCTTTTCCATACGACACGAGTGTCTTGTACCAAAATGTTATACTTTCTGTGGGCCCAGGGGAGTGACAACGGAGGGTGGCCACCATCTGCTCAGCTTCCCAGCACACCCCTGAGTCCTCCTCTGTGCTCAGATCTCAGCTAGCCCATAGCTCCCGCCCCAACAGGATGAGCAGGTCTTGTAGGAAAAAAAACAAATCCCGTGCACTGAAGAAAAAACTTTAAAAAAAAAAAAGAAGAAGAAGAAGCAGAAAGTACAAAGGTCATTTTAAAAGCACCCAGCAGCGATAACATTAAGTTGCTCTGGAATTTGGGAATTGCGTCAGCGTGGCTGTGAAGGCGGAGGAATGATGCTGGTAGAAAGCATGGGATGGGCAGGATTACCGCAATCACGCAGACCAGGACGGGAACCAGCACCTCCCGTGACCTTGACCAAGCACCCTTAGGAGAGGGCTCTGCACATAGTTAGTGCTCCATTGATGTTAGCTAATATTTTTGACTTGCTTGTATTATTATTATTTATATTTCCATATTGCAAAATGGATTTTTATTGGGTGTCCAGTTCTATGCGTTTTCACCTACGTGGAGTTTTGTGTAACCACCAGCGCAATTAGGTTACACAGAATCCATCACCCCAAACAAACCCCTCAGGCTGCCCCTATGGGGCCAAACTCTTCCCCTGGCCCAAGCCCTGGAACCCAGTGATCTGTTTCTGTCTCGATAAATTGGCCTTTTTCAGGATGTCACGTAAACCAATTCATACAGCCGGTAAACATTTTGACGCTGTATTCTTTTACTCAGCATAATGCCTTTGAAACACAACTCATTCATCCAAAGACACTACGGTTATTTCGCTTTGGGGCAAGTATGACTGTGATGTCTGTAAGTGTTCCTAAATATGTTTTTGTGTGAATGTGCTTTGATTTTTCTAGAATGAGTACTCAGGAGTGAGATTATTGGGTGAGGTGGTGAGAAGGCGGTCACATCTATAAGATACTGACAAAATTCTCATCAGTAGAGTGTGAGCCTACTGTTGCCTGTCAACACTTGGTATTGTCAGTATTTTTTATTTAAACCATTCTAATAGGTGTAGAGTGGTCTCCTTGGGTGGTTTTAATTTGCATTTCTCCAATGGCTAATGGTGTTGAGCATCTTTTAGGTACCTGTTTGCTATCCACTTATCTTCTTTGGTGAACTATCTGTTGAAATATTTCACCCATTTTTAAAATCGAGTTGTTTGTTTTCTTACAGGTGATTTCTGAGAGTTCTTTATATATTCTAGAGAGAAGCCCTTCATCTAGTAAATGATTTGCAAATATTTTCTCCCAATCTGTGGCTTGTCCTTTTGTTTCCTTAACAGTATCTTTTTCAGAGCAAAGATTCTAATTTTAGTGAAATCCAGTTTATGAAGTTTAACTGTTATCGGTTCATGTAGCTGTCGATTTCATATGGGAGAACTTTTTACCTGATCCAAAGTCGTGACAATATTCTCCTGGTTTTCCCCTAAGAGTTTTATATTTTTTAGGATATGTTTTGACTTAACTTTTTATAAGCTATGAGGCTTAAGTCAAGGATTTTTTAGGTTTCTTTAGGTGTTTTTCTTTCTGCTTATGGATGTCCAATTGTTCTAACCGTTGACCAATATTAAATGAATTCTCCCCCCCATTTTATATTAATTATTCTGTCTGTAAATTGAAGATCATTTATCTGACCTAAGATAAGAAGATCCATGGGAAAGTTGGCTGCTATATAGTTCATGGGAAAAATAAGTAAATAAATATGAGTTTAAACTACACACACATACACTCATAGAAAAAAAACTGCAAAACCAAGCCAAAAATGAAGATGTCACCTGAAATTAAGTTCTGGAATCACGAGGTCAAGTTTGCAGCACTAACTCCAAGCCACTGAAGGTAGTGATTACTGGCTCCAAGGTGGCCCCCCGGAGACCCTCCTGGAGAAAAGTGCCCCTGCCTTTCTACAGAAACAAGGTCAGTCCCTTGCCTGCTTCAGGGAGTAGCCAGATGGGCTCACCGTTCAAATGCATTGGCCTCAGCTAAAGGAGAACACCGTCCCCCTAAGCTGTAGCGTGTCACTTGTGTGCGAGTGTGTGTAGATGCGTGTGCACAGGCCAGATGTGTGCGAAGCCCACTCCATCTGTGCAGACCCCTCGTGGGAGCCATACCCCTGTGAACGATTTACCCCCATGACTGTAAGACCACAGAGCCCATGCAACAAAGGAGTCCATTGACTTTCTGACATGGTTAACGTCCTGATTTAATGACCCCCCTGCCTCACACTCAGCACCCGGAATTATAGGGCGGCCCAGGCAATTATGCCTCAGGATTGCAGACTGCACCTCTCCCCAGAGCTGCAGCTTGGTTGTAACACAGCTGCTGTCCCGCGCTGGCCAGACAGCGGCGGGAGGAAGCTTCTCCCCTCGTGTGAGCCCTGAGCCCTGCCTTTCATTAAAGTAATTGTTTGCAAGTCCTCCCAACTCCAGATCACCGTCTCCTAAGATTTTCAGCCACAGGAAATATCATTCCGAACACATGACTGCGCACAGGAAAGACCCAAGGTGTCTTCTTGTTTTTATTACTAAAGAAGCAGATTTTGCGGTTCTTGATTGTGTGTTCAAGTAAAAAAAAGAAATCCCATCTCCTCGGCATGCTCTGGGATGTCTCTGTTAAGAAAGATCATTACCTGGTTGGTGTGACTCAGTTGGTGACAGCGTCCTCCGGTGACTGAAAGGTCGCCGGTTCAATTCCCAATCAGGGCACATGCCTGCCTGGGTTGCAGGTTCAGTCCTCTTTCTGGGCACGTGTAATCCCCAGCTGGGTGCATGCAGGAGGCACCTGATCAGTATTTGTTTATGTCCCTGCTCTCTCTAAAAGCAATGGAGAAATGTCCGTGGGTAAGGAGAAAGAAGAGAGGGGAGGGGAGGGGAGGGGAGGAAGGAAAGAAGGAAGGAAGAGAGAGGGAGGGAGAGAAAGAAAGAGAGAGAGAGAGAGATCACATTCCATGATGAAGCTTTGAGATTTTTACATCCCTGGCATTGACTGTAAGCTTAATGGTAAGGGAAAAGGTAAACCCCGATGCCCAGCCCTCACGTTTCAAGGGTTACATCCAAAAAGACTGACGGGGACTTACAGTTGAAAGTGTTTTGAAGAAGCAATTCTAAGCTCTGACCTTCGAGTAAACAGTTGAAAGCATAAACTGCCTATGAAATGAAATTCCACTTTTCAATACAATGTCGCACTCTGGAGCTCAGATGCCACTTTCCAAATCCGGGAAAAGAAGGAATGTCTGTCTTGACGAGACAACATGAAGAGTGGAAGGTTACGAAAACTGGCGCTCCTAACAAGTAAAAATAGACTAAAATCCCAGATTTATTTCCATCGGATTTGCCAAACCCAGAGCAGGTGGGAAGCGGGGCTCTCTTAAAAGAGGAATTACCTGTGAATAATTAGCAGACAGTATTTTCCAACTTTGCTTCATTCCATTCTGAATCCTCAAACTCTTTCCCAGACTCTAGAAAGGGGTCTATTGCCACTTTGGGGGGAGGGAGACTCTTAGCAAAGTCCAAAAAAAGCCATAGGGCCCCTGGCTACATCTCCCTGTGGCATTTGGACCGTCTCTGGTTGTAGGATCTGGCTTTTGTCTCATTCCCAGCTTTGTGGTGGGTCAGGCACTGAGAATCCTCAGTCTCCCCGTGTGTAAAATGGGAATAGACCTTCTCATCTCGTAGAATCGCTGTGAGGACTCACCGACGGGATCCACGGAATGCACGTAGCAAGGAGAGGCTTGAGAGAGGGAAGCTGTTGTGGTGGTTATTATTTTCATGGATGATAGCTCGAAATGCTGGGAAATGCTGTATTATTTCCTGAGCTGATGGCTGATCTACTCGGTACCAGATCTACTTCTTTCTCCTCCTCTCCCCGCCTTCCCCCC